>OZ025258.1:12160979-12253104 GCA_964019135.1 Arenicola marina
AAACAGAGAGTGACGTCAAAGAGTTTCGCGTGCCTCCGCGGTAACAAAAATGGCGAGAGCAAGTGAGCGACTTAACCATTCCGCTGTCAAAATGTGCAGTGCATGGAGTAACAACACACGGGTGCGTCATTAAACCACATGGTAAAGATAAAATAAGACCAGTTGGATGTTTTCGTATCACTTTTGGATCACGAAAAGACCAAGTTTCTTCATTTTTGTAAGTTTTCTGTTTGAAGCGTTGCGCCAACGTTAGAAATGATCAGTCGTAACATCCATTATAAGACCTACTTAAACAATCCCAACCCACAGTCATTGCAATTTAAGCTGACTGAGTCACGGGAAATAGTGGACATAATTGATAAGTTAAAACCAAAATCTAGCTGTGGCCATGACGGTATATCAGTAAAATTACTGAAAGTGATCAAATTAGAAGTAGCTATAGAGCCTTGTCGCTGGTAATTAATCAAACACTAACTACAGGGAAGTTCCCAGATGAATTAAAAATAGCTAAGGTTATTCCAGTCTACAAAAATGGTGACGAGAGCTCATTAAATAACTATAGACCAATATCATTATTACCAGCATTCTCCAAAGTTTTTGAAAAGGCATTGGCGAACCAAATTCTTGACCACTTCCAACGCCATGAGCTCTTCAATAACAGTCAATATGGGTTTAGGGTCAAACATTCTACAGAATTGGCTAACCTTGAGCTAATTGATCGAACAATGCAACATATGGACAATGGACAAATTCCTATAAATATCTATCTTGACCTGTCAAAAGCTTTTGATACAATAGACCACGAAATAATTCTATATAAATTGAGCCATTATGGCATACGTGGCTCAGCCCTGGAGGTAATGAGAGATTACTTAACGAATCGTAAGCAATATGTCGAAATTGACAACTTTGAATCCAATTTAGCTATGCTAACAACCGGGGTTCCCCAGGGTTCCATCCTTGGTCCCCTCCTTTTTATCATTTATATGAACGACATAATTTCGTCCAGTGATTTCTTTCAATTTATATTGTATGCAGACGATACTACATTGTTAGGCACTTTGAGCCCAGTAAGAACAAACCAATCCACATCCTTCAGTACGTCATTAAATAAGGAACTTAATAAGATAAGCAACTGGTTAAATGCCAATAAACTGTCGTTAAACCCTAGTAAGAGCAAATTTATGGTCTTTCACTTACCTGGTAAGAAATTTCAATTGCCAAATCTTGTTATTAATAATGTCCAAGTTGAATGCGTGGATGAATTTAACATGTTGGGTCTACAAATTACTAAGCATATGAAATGGCATAGTCACATTGGTAGAATCTCCACTAAAATTTCCAAGACATGTCATGAATAGACTGAAATATTCTCTGCCAAAACATGCCCTCTTAACGATATATAATACTCTAATTCTTCCGCATATAAACTATGGTATACTGGCTTGGGGATACTGTGGGGAGCGAATCTATCAATTGCAAAAAAGAGCAGTGAGAATAACAGTGCGGGGAAAAACTAAAATCAAGAATTTCCATTTCCCCGCCCAAACCTTGATTTTGGGCGGGAAAGTAGCGTCTTTGCTATTTATAGCTATATTAAAGATATTTTTGCAATTTTTTTCGTCGTCTATTGTAGTAGACATTGCCTTCTTGCCTATTTAATGCCTTTCCGGATGTTGTTCGACCGTAAAATACCTGGATCCGCCCTAGAGTTCGACTTATCAGCACGTCGTTCCTCGACCTTCCTCCGCTGCCCCCCCCCCCTACGCCATTTGACGAGGATGGGCTGGAATACACAACCCCCCACCCCCCTACCACACACACACACACACACTACACACACACAGGCTGTCAGCACCGCCACCCCTGATACATTTACCTGAGGAAACAGACAATTCCCTAGCTCTGACATCAAAACCATCACCAAGGTGAAGGTTTTTAGTACAACGCTTTTCGATGTAGAAACAAGCATGGCGGCGTACGCAAACTGGACACGTAAATGGCTTTATGTTTCACATGTTAGTGTATACTTAGCCGCCATTCAACTTCTGAAAAGGCGCCGGGAGTAAGAATAAAGTTTGTAGATTGCAAAAAGGTAAATATTTTAAACATTAGGTCACACAATTTGCGCCGGGAGCTTTCGAAAGGGACTCTACATCGGAAAGTGTTGTACTATTCAAAACCTTCACCTTGGTGGTGGTTTTGATGTCAGAGCTAACAATTCCCGTGCATCAAAACTCAAAACTAGCGTCTCGCTTCTACTTACTGTTAAGCGGCTGGAACGTAGTCCCTTCAAATTCAGGACGTGATAACCCCAGCTTGTCTTCCAGCAATCCAACATAGCCATAACGCTATAATGTCATTGATATTCCAATGTGAACGTACAGCAATGCTAGCGTAAAAGACTCGCGATCTCCTTCTGATCAATTGATAGCTTGTCACACGCAATGGTTGACAATGTCGCCGTGCGACCGACCCATGGCCTGTTTAAGTGCTGACATGCTGGCAGTTCGGCCTTGTGATGGCGATAAGCAACGTCTAGTGCTGCCGTCTGGTGGGCGCAGGCCACACCGACTTCGCCTGACGTGTTGTAAACCAGTCTGTGTATTGTAACATCGCTCCTGGTACCTGGGTACATATTTAGTAACCACAATAGTGCAAGTTTGACCATTAATGAATTAAGTTTTTCAGCAGAGTAAGCGGAAAGCCCTCTGTCGTGAGATCGTTGCTGCAGAGTTACGTACAACCATTGCCCTATATTTAACTATATTTGGCATGCCAATCAATGCAACGAACTGTAGAAGCAACAAGAATGCGGGTTATACAGCGAATATTTGCATAATTCATTTCGTACTCAATAGTGTTCAAAATTAATATTTGCGATAAGATTGGTGATAAGTCAATTTTGTAAGTACACCATTTTTCAATCAATATTATTCAATATTAACGTTCAGTAGCAAAAATAAATAGATTCAGCATTTGTCGTTTCTCTTAGCTCGACACCCCGCTGTATCCGCCACTGGCTTTTTATGGAAATAAAATTACTTTAATTAATTTCAAATGCGATGGTTAAATAATGTCATCAAGCAAATGAACCGTTTCGGGGTTGACATTCTATGGAGCCAGGATCGATGAAAGGCAATCATGGTGAGTCACACAAAACTTCGTCACGATGACGGTATGCGAAGTCCACCGTTATCACTCCAATAGGTCAGTCCGCTCGCCCCCCCCCCCCCCCCCGCCCCGCCTCAACAACCATCACTACCACCGAGTGAGCCCAGATTCCGAAAGTTCATATACGGACCCAAGCTCCCCGCACGGTGGCGCTACGCAAGCTAGCTAATGGAGCCCTAGCGGAGTGAGTCGAAGGCAGAGAGTGATACGGACCATTCCACCCGGGCCGCGACGGATAACATAGCTAGATAATATGATTTATGAAGCTTGGAGGAGGGAGATAAGAAGGGATTTGGGGGTGTGGAGGACACGGTGGGGTCAAGGGTGTAGTGATAAAGCTAGGGGCTGGGGATATGGAGGACGCGGTGTATGGCAAGCCAAAGTGGAATTTAATAGAGTATTTGCACATATGTTCAAATATTTGCACATATGTCCAAATATTTGCACATATGTCCAAATATTTGCACATATGTGCAATTGAAATGAAGATATGTCCAAATATTTTCACATATCTTTAATTCAATTGCACATATGTGTAATTGAATTTAACATATGTAAAATTGATTTGGACATATCTTTAATTCAATTAAACATATGTACAAATGCTTCTGATTTAGACATATGTGCAATTCAATTGCACATATGTTTAATTCAATTGCACATATGTTTAATTCAATTGTACATATGTCCAAATCATTTGCACATATGTCCAAATAATTTGCACATATGTGGAATTCAATTGCACATATGTTGAATTCAATTTAACATATGTTGAATTCAATTGCACATATGTTTAATTCAATTGCACATATCTCCAAATAATTTGCACATATGTTGAATTCAATTGCACATATCTCCAAATAATTTGCACATATGTTGAATTCAATTGCACATATGTTGAATTCAATTGCACATATGTTGAAGTCAATTGCACATATGTTTAATTCACACTTTCCCTTCCTCCTTCACCTCCACCTACACCCCCACCTCCCCCCCCCCACCTCCACCTCCACCTCCGCCGCCCACCTCTACTTCCATTCCCACCGCCACCGCCACCCAACCTCCACCCCCTTCCCCCTCCCCCTCCATCCCTACCCCCACCTCCACCTCCACCTCCACCTCCACCTCCACCTGCGAAGCCACCTCCTCCACATCCAGCCCCACCCCACTTCTATCCCCACCCCAGCTCCACCTCCACCTCCACCTCCACCTGCGAAGCCACCTCCTCCACATCCACCCCCACCCTATTTCTATCCCCACCCCAGCTCCACCTCCACCTCCACCTGCGAAGCCACCTCCTCCACATCCACCCCCACCCCATTTCTATCCCCGCCCCAGCTCCACCTCCACCTCCACCTGCGAAGCCACCTCCTCCACATCCAGCCCCACCCCACTTCTATCCCCACCCCAGCTCCACCTCCACCTCCACCTCCACCTCCACCTGCGAAGCCACCTCCTCCACATCCACCCCCACCCCACTTCTATCCCCACCCCAGCTCCACCTCTACCTCCACCTTCACCTCCACCTCCAGCTCCACCTCCACCTCCACCTCCACCTCCATCTCCACCTGCGAAGCCACCTCCTCCACATCCACCCTCACCCCACTTCTATCCCCACCCCAGCTCCACCTCCACCTCCACCTGCGAAGCCACTATCCCCACCCCAGCTTCACCTCCACCTCCACCTCCACCTCCACCTCCACCTACATCCCCACCTCCACCTCCACCTGCAAAGTAACCTCCGCCTCCTCCACATCCACCCGCACCCACTTCCATCCCCACCCCCACCCACTTCCATACCCACCCCCACCCACTTCCATACCCACCCCCACCTCCACCACCATCTCCACGTCCATCTCCACGTCCATCTCCACGTCCATCTCCACGTCCATCTCCACGTCCATCTCCACGTCCATCTCCACGTCCACGTCCATCTCCACGTCCACCTCCACCTCCACCTCCACCTCCACCCCCCCACCTCCAACCCACCTCTACCTCCACCTCCACCTCCACCTCCACCCCACCTCCAACCCAGCTCCAACCCCACCTCAACCCCCACCTCAACCCCCACCCCCACCCCCACCCCCACCTCTTCCTCTTCCACATCCGCCTCCAACCCCATCTCTGCCTTCACCCACCTCCACCTCCCCCTTCCCGTCCCCCTCCCCTCCACCTGCACCGACACCTACCACCGCACCTGCACCGACACCTACACCCGCACCTGCACCGACACCTACACCCGCACCTGCACCGACACCTACACCCGCACCTGCACCGAAACCTACACCCGCACCTGCACCGACACCTACACCCGCACCTGCACCTCCACCGCCCACCTCTACTTCCATTTCCACCGCCACCGCCGCCCCACCTGCAAAGCCACCTCCGCCTCCTCCACATCCACCTCCACCTGCAAAGCCACCTCCGCCTCCTCCACATCCACCTGCAAAGCCACCTCCGCCTCCCCCACCCCCACCTCCACCTCCACCTCCACCTCCACCTCCATCACCACAGCCACCTTCACCTCCAAAGCCACCTCTGCCTCCTTCACCTCCACACCCACCCCCACCCCCACCCCACCCCCACCTCCACCTCCACCACCTCCATCTCCTCCAACTCCTCCACCTCCACTTCGAATTCGAATTAATGATAACATTAATTCATTTGAATTAATGATATCATTAATTGAATTAATGTTATCATTAATTGAATTTATGTTATCATTAATTGAATTTATGTTATCATTAATTGAATTAATGTTATCATTAATTGAATTTATGTTATCAATAATTGAATTAATGATAACATTCATTCATTCGAATTAATGATATCATTAATTCGAATTAATGATAACATTAATTTGGAATTGCACATATGTCCAATTCATTTGGACATATGTGCAAATGAATTGGACATATGTACAATTGAATTTGACATATGTGCAATTCATTTGGACATATGTCTAAATCATTTGCACATATGTGCAAATGAATTGGACATATGTACAATTGAATTGGACATATGTACAATTCATTTGGACATATGTATAAATCATTTGCACATATGTCTAAATAGGGGTCTTTAAAGATATCTTTAATTGAATTGAAGATATGTTGAATTCATTTGGACATATGTGCAATTGAATTACACATATGTTTAATTCATTTGGACATATGTGCAAATATTTGAACATATGTGCAAATACTCTATTAAATTCCACATTGGCTTGCCATAGCGGTGTGATAAAGGGTGTATAGTGATGCAGCTAGGGGCTGTGGGTGGGGAGGACGCGGTTGGATCAAGGATGTAGTGATACAGCTATAGTCCGGGCAGCCTGTGCTGAATCAGGGGTCAACCCGAAACAAATTGCAGTGGTAATCAAACCTGTTTTTTCTCATTCCTTATGTATCTGTGAACGTCATTTTCAAAATCTACCAAAATCTAATGATTGGAACATATTTTTTACGGGTTTAGTATACAAGTATACCCTACCCCCGTAACACTAGAATAGAATACGTATTTGTCCTAACACGAAGTGGAAGAGAAGCGTTATAACTGAGGGGTGTCTCTCCTCCCGTAACTTGGGGTATCACCTGAACTTAGGGTGTCTCTCCTCCCGTAACTTGGGGTATCACCTGACCTTAGGGTGTCTTCCCTCCTCTAACTTGGGGTATCACCTGACCTTAGGGTGTCTTCCCTCCTCTAACTTGGGGTATCACCTGACCTTAGGGTGTCTTCCCTCCTCTAACTTGGGGTATCACCTGACCTTAGGGTGTCTTCCCTCCTCTAACTTGGGGTATCACCTGACCTTAGGGTGTCTTCCCTCCTCTAACTTGGGGTATCACCTGAACTTAGGGTGTCTCTCCTCCCGTAACTTGGGGTATCACCTGAACTTAGGGTGTCTTCCCTCCTCTAACTTGGGGTATCACCTGAACTTAGGGTGTCTTCCCTCCTCTAACTTGGGGTATCACCTGAACTTAGGGTGTCTTCCCTCCTCTAACTTGGGGTATCACCTGAACTTAGGGTGTCTTTCCTCCTCTAACTTGGGGTATCACCTGACCTTAGGGTGTCTCTCCTCCCGTAACTTGGGGTATCACCTGAACTTAGGGTGTCTCTCCTCCCGTAACTAGGGGTATCACCTGACCTTAGGGTGTCTTCCCTCCTCTAACTTGGGGTATCACCTGACCTTAGGGTGTCTTCCCTCCTCTAACTTGGGGTATCACCTGACCTTAGGGTGTCTTCCCTCCTCTAACTTGGGGTATCACCTGACCTTAGGGTGTCTTCCCTCCTCTAACTTGGGGTATCACCTGAACTTAGGGTGTCTCTCCTCCCGTAACTTGGGGTATCACCTGAACTTAGGGTGTCTTCCCTCCTCTAACTTGGGGTATCACCTGAACTTAGGGTGTCTTCCCTCCTCTAACTTGGGGTATCACCTGAACTTAGGGTGTCTTCCCTCCTCTAACTTGGGGTATCACCTGAACTTAGGGTGTCTTCCCTCCTCTAACTTGGGGTATCACCTGACCTTAGGGTGTCTTCCCTCCTCTAACTTGGGGTATCACCTGACCTTAGGGTGTCTTCCCTCCTCTAACTTGGGGTATCACCTGACCTTAGGGTGTCTTCCCTCCTCTAACTTGGGGTATCACCTGAACTTAGGGTGTCTCTCCTCCCGTAACTTGGGGTATCACCTGAACTTAGGGTGTCTTCCCTCCTCTAACTTGGGGTATCACCTGAACTTAGGGTGTCTTCCCTCCTCTAACTTGGGGTATCACCTGAACTTAGGGTGTCTTCCCTCCTCTAACTTGGGGTATCACCTGACCTTAGGGTGTCTTCCCTCCTCTAACTTGGGGTATCACCTGAACTTAGGGTGTCTTCCCTCCTCTAACTTGGGGTATCACCTGAACTTAGGGTGTCTTCCCTCCTCTAACTTGGGGTATCACCTGAACTTAGGGTGTCTTCCCTCCTCTAACTTGGGGTATCACCTGACCTTAGGGTGTCTCTCCTCCCGTAACTTGGGGTATCACCTGAACTTAGGGTGTCTTCCCTCCTCTAACTTGGGGTATCACCTGACCTTAGGGTGTCTTCCCTCCTCTAACTTGGGGTATCACCTGAACTTAGGGTGTCTTCCCTCCTCTAACTTGGGGTATCACCTGAACTTAGGGTGTCTTCCCTCCTCTAACTTGGGGTATCACCTGAACTTAGGGTGTCTTCCCTCCTCTAACTTGGGGTATCACCTGAACTTAGGGTGTCTTCCCTCCTCTAACTTGGGGTATCACCTGAACTTAGGGTGTCTTCCCTCCTCTAACTTGGGGTATCACCTGACCTTAGGGTGTCTTCCCTCCTCTAACTTGGGGTATCACCTGACCTTAGGGTGTCTTCCCTCCTCTAACTTGGGGTATCACCTGAACTTAGGGTGTCTCTCCTCCCGTAACTTGGGGTATCACCTGAACTTAGGGTGTCTTCCCTCCTCTAACTTGGGGTATCGCCTGAACTTAGGGTGTCTTCCCTCCTCTAACTTGGGGTATCACCTGAACTTAGGGTGTCTTCCCTCCTCTAACTTGGGGTATCACCTGACCTTAGGGTGTCTCTCCTCCTCTAACTTGGGGTATCACCTGAACTTAGGGTGTCTTCCCTCCTCTAACTTGGGGTATCACCTGAACTTAGGGTGTCTTCCCTCCTCTAACTTGGGGTATCACCTGAACTTAGGGTGTCTTCCCTCCTCTAACTTGGGGTATCACCTGACCTTAGGGTGTCTCTCCTCCCGTAACTTGGGGTATCACCTGAACTTAGGGTGTCTTCCCTCCTCTAATTTGGGGTATCACCTGAACTTAGGGTGTCTTCCCTCCTCTAACTTGGGGTATCACCTGACCTTAGGGTGTCTTCCCTCCTCTAACTTGGGGTATCACCTGACCTTAGGGTGTCTCTCCTCCCGTAACTTGGGGTATCACCTGAACTTAGGGTGTCTTCCCTCCTCTAACTTGGGGTATCACCTGACCTTAGGGTGTCTTCCCTCCTCTAACTTGGGGTATCACCTGACCTTAGGGTGTCTCTCCTCCCGTAACTTGGGGTATCACCTGACCTTAGGGTGTCTTCCCTCCTCTAACTTGGGGTATCACCTGAACTTAGGGTGTCTTCCCTCCTCTAACTTGGGGTATCACCTGACCTTAGGGTGTCTCCCCTCCCCTAACTTATGGTGTCTCCCTTCTCCTAACTTCAGATAGGACCTCAAATGGGTGCACACCCGCCAAATAGGGCCTCTCCCCTTCCCAAACTTGGGGTACCCCTCCTAGCTTGGGGTCTCTCCCCTCTCCTACCTTGGAGTGTCTCCCCTATTTTGGGGCAATACCGAAGTTTGAATGTCTCTCCTCCCCAAACAGGGCGTACCACCCCAACTTGGGGTGTGTCCCCTCCGCTAAGCTACGGTATCCTCTCTCCTAACGTTGGGTAGCGCCCGAACTTGGCTTGTGCCCCTACCTTCTTACCCCTGTTTCGGCCTACGACCCTCCCTAACAAATATCTTTACAGTAGTAGGGGCGGATCTAGAAATTTGAAAATGGGGGTGGGGCGTGCACTTGGGGCACCTCCTTATTTGGGGTGACTCCCCTCCCCGAATTTGGGGCGTCTCCCGTCCCCTAACTGGTGTCTTCCCTCCCCTATCATGGGGTACCATCCGAATATGGGATATCTCCTTGCCCCCTTAGGATGCCCCCCCCCCCTCCCCTAACTCAATGTGTCTCCCCTCTCTTAACTGGGCGTAACGTCCCAACTTGGCTTGTGCACCTCCCCTCCCAGGCATGTCGGCCTAGCTACGACCCTCTGCTAGATCGTTCCACAGTAGTAGAGGCATATCTAGGAATTTGAAAACGGGGGAAGTCAATGATAACTTGCGATCAGGGGCGGGGTGGGGGTGAGGGGTGACCGGCGATGTCCACCAATGTTTCTTTTACGACAGGCCATCTTAGCCACCCCCCCCCCTATCTATCTTTCGTTCACACTGGAAATATGGGTTGTAGGTCACAATTCTTAGTGCGGGTCTCAACTGCCTCGCCGTCCTACCTTTTCTCCCGGGGGGTGTGGGGAGATTTTGTGGTTAATTAATTGAACACTTTCGATATCCACTGTAATATATAGTCAAGAGCTGAAATGTCATTTAAACCCCTTCGATAACAGCTGGAATATATAGTCTAGTCAAGAGCTACAATCTTTATAAGACTTCAGTCTCAGAAGGGTACACGGAGAGAAATTTTAGATTTGTTTTCCGAAGATCACGAGAAAAAAGGGGTCATTTGGGCGGCACATATTGTATATACCTAACAAAATGTAGTGCCCCCCCCCCTCGGGCCTTTCCGCTTATGTAAAAATACGTTGCTTCTTATGGGGTAATCAGATAAACTAAGCAACCCCCTTAAAAATATGTTCCAATGAATAGATTTTGGTAGATTTTGGATATGCTACTCCTAGATACCTAAGGAATGAGAAAAAACAGGTTTGATTACTATTGCAACTTGTTTTGGGTATATCCCTAGGTTGCCCGGACTACTAGGGGACAGCTTGCACGAAACGACGAGGACGGATGACATTTACGCGAGCGACAGCTTTGCTTGTGTCGGAAGTAAAACGTACATCATTTGACGACCGACCCTTCGATTATTCACCCTGCATCTCCTGTGTCCTGTATCTTATTTTACTTTATTTTTCCTGTTGACCGTCCGACCCCTTTTTATGAGCATGCAGGGACATGAGAAACCAACAAATTAATTCCAGCGTCCTAATCAATGATCTTAGAAAATTATCTCGCTAATTCTTGGGGATTCGCGATTCAGAGGGGGTACCCCCCCCCCCCCCCCCACCAATAAAGGGGCAAATGAAGGGTCGAGACCGAAGCCACGTGCACCGAGTCTATGCTGGGGTGTACGTGTAGTTACCCACCATCATTTTAACCCGTATCTCAACCATAATAAACCGAAAAGCTCAGAAAATATCGAATATGTTGTGGCAAGATGGCAGATATCGATCACCGAACATTCAATTGTTCTACGGAGATCAATGCAATATTTCCAGGTATATTATACTGTTTTCTCTAGATGTGATACGTCTGTGTTTCACCTGTTGTCCCATCCCAGCAAACACGACACGTCTTTATAACGTTGCAGTTTAATTGCGCATTGGTTACATTCACAACGTTATATGAACGTTGTACACTAACCACATGAAGGTATGGTAAGGTTGTAGTAAGGTGTTGGTAGAACGTTGTTGGTGTGCGGCCGGTATACGTTCGAATCCAATCAGTGCCGTTGCTTCATTTGTGTTTGTATTCCTGCAGTGTACTAAGAATAATTCTTCCATGCAGATAGTAACTTTAGGCTGAAAGACAGTAGGCTGAAATGTAGGGAAATGCGAGAGTGGCGGGTATAAAAAGACAGTAGGCTGAAACAGAGAAAACAGCCAGAAATGGTGGGGGGGGGGTTCACACCGGGACAGGCAGATAAGGCGGGCACGCATGCAGCATGTCACTATGCACTGATACTTACGTATGATTTTTTGGTAATAGAAATAAATGCATTCTTTGTTCCTGCTTATTCGAAAAATCAGACCATAACGAGTACTTATTTACGAAGGTAATGAAGACGTTGCAGGTACGTCTTGGGACGTTGCAGCCAGGTTCTATATAGGTTGCAGCGTAACGTACTCCTGCAACGTTGTAGCAACGAATCTGGGAGTCTACAAATTTCCGTCTTTGTAACGTATTTTACATATGAATTACATATGATCTCAAATTCAGTTTTTAAAAGGGATTGTCTGATCTATGCTTGTTTTGATGAGAAATTTGTATCTGTGTTTGCTGGGGCTTTCCGTCGGGCGTCAAGTTTCCAGTTCATATCCATTGTGGTTGTGACCTATTTCAGACAAGCTCACTTATTGCTCATGATTGGCATTGACTGCGATGGTCGATTTCGTAACAGAAGGACGATTGTTCAACAGAAAAATTGTTTGGTCTCCTTGAGTCAATCGCAATTTATCAGCTCGCTAAAACAGTACATTCGTGAAAAATAATGTACAGTTTAGACAATAGAATGACGTCATAGCAGTACTTTAAAGTAGTGTTATTCGATCATCCGCAATAATGTCGACTAAGATATGCATGTCTCAAGGTGATATGATATGAAGAAATGTTAAAGCTCAAAAAATGTATTATTGTAGTAAACGTTAGACGTATATGGTTCGCCCTTACATGGAAAAACGGCCGCAAAAAAAGAGATCGATTTATGATTAACTCATATGGGTGGCACTATTAGGACTTGTGTACTGATGCGAAGTCTAAAACTGCCAATGGGTGACATGTTTTAAAGTAAGAGAAAACACTCGAAAGTTGTTGATTTCGTGATTCAGAATCCACTGGGCTAAGGCCTCGTGCATTCTGAACAACAAATCAACACTTTCTCGTGCTTTCTCCTGACCATAAAAAATAGTGATGCGATCGGCAGCACACAATTAGATTTCTAGATAATCTGAATAGAGATACAGAATTGCTCTTTATTTTTGCTATAGATTTTTAAGAAAGTCGGCAAAACCTCATAAGACGGTAATATTAAACCATTCATCAACTGGATTGACGAAAATGTGGAAGAGGATTTTTTACTAAGAATACGCCAAAACAAGATTCTCATACCAAGCATTGTCTGGTACATTGTTTCAGTTTGTTCGCGAAAATTATACTTCCATTTCTCTCATTATCATCCCCATTACCGCACTATTACTCAGATCACCCACTTGTTCTGTACCATTACTTACAGGTGCGGGTAACAACCACTGGAGAATAAGTGACACAAATTCTTTGAAAGTGCATTTGATTTATTAACATTATCACAGTTAAGGTAACGACAAAAAAAAAGCTGACGAGAAATTACCTTTGTTCAGTCCATCGGTAGGATTGTTTTTTATATTTATGAATATTCAGTATTTATTCGTTTTATGACACGTGATTGAAGTAAAACAAGACGCCACATTAACCCGTTTCGTAAATTCGATATGAAATATATCTACAAGTTGATTCGTTTCAGAAAACATTACGAAATCGTGTTCAACATCTATTACAGCAACATAACTTCAAATCGCCATATAATACGCCATTCGATTAAAGCAAGGCTCCTATGAAAATCTGCATTATCGGTTGCTACAATGCAGTGCAAAGTGCAATTGTCGTTATCACACCACCATACGTAATGCTATATAGGGGTCTGGAAGAGGGGGTCTAGTGTCCAGTTTCGATCTTTCACATTTCTCCGTGTCGAATGTCGATTTTGCACGACATTCCGTGTCGCTTTCTGGCAAAGTGCCGTGTCGTCTTTTTTTTTTAATCTGTGTATGTCGCTTTTTCAGATCCTCAGTGTCGGAACTTGGGGGTCAATGTCGAATGTCAATTTTTCAAATATACCTGTGTCGCGTGTCGTCATTTACCCATTTCAGACCCCTATATATCAATATCAATCAATTCTGTATTGACATAATTTCTCAAAAACAATAATCTCATCTACAAGTTTGAAATCCAAAGTATATGGCATAATTGTACACCGGATATTAAGCTATAGTATCCCATGGCAACATGGAAACCAGTTACAACAATATATGTCGCTTGAGCATGATCTGTGCTTGATAATGAATGAAAGAGAATTCTATCCTACCCGAGGATAATGCACATAAAGATCATTAAATTATCCTCGTTTTAAATGGCCTTGCGAGATCTACGGTACTCGTTGGTCATAACCAGTACTGTGTCAGTCAGCACACGGCGACCCTATGTATAATATACCACACAGGGCCGCCGTGTGCTGACTCAGTACTGATAATGAGCAATGGTTGGTTGTATATTCAGGACGCTTTAACCACTTCTGATCACATCGCGTCAATGGGAGAAAGAAAGGGATAGTGGAGCCATGTCCCCGGGGGTAACCCCCTACTCTTTGCAAAGAAGGACATGGGATCTTTATCCTGCGACCACACAGACACGGCGTGAATCACCGATCCACGTGCCGTTAGGCTCTCAGGGGGCCAGAGCACTCGATGCGAGCGCTCTAACCCACTGAGCTATCGGGCCGGCCCCCATGATCAACGGAGGTGAGCGCTCATGCTCCGGCGATTCGTGACTGCACACCGTGTAATCACATAACGGCGGCTGCGAATTCCGGCGCCTACAACCGACAACACTTTACAACACAGGGCGCTTCGAAATGATGTAGCATTAGCATACATACGACAGTCAAAAGACAAGTTTATACAATGTTTAACAGTGAGCAGAGACGAAACACACGTGTTGGACGGTTAGTTGAACTGATATTAACAGGCAAATACGACATATAACGGCCACACCAGACGACGTCATTATCCGTTGTTATGGTACAACATAAACAAGATGATGCCCAGGGCAGCTATAGCAAAAGATGCCCATGGCGACCATGGTAACAGATTCAAGGCATCACGCTGTCACCCACGATAATAGCAGCAAGACGTCATTGTCGTCGAGGCATCATTGTTGCCAGTGGTAACAGATTAAAGGCATCATCGTCGCCCATGGTAACACATTTAAGACGTCATTTTCGCGCATTGTAACACATTTAAGACGTCATTGTTGCGCATGGTAACACATTCAAGACTTTATTATCACCCATGGTAACACATTCAAGGCGTCATTATCACCCATGGTAACACATTCAAGGCGTCATTATCGCCCATGGTAACACATTCAAGACGTCATAACTCAAGCTGCCACCATTGCCAATGGCAACCGATTGCGGACGATAACGCCTCCCCTAGTCGCATGAACACAATATTTGCTTCTTCATCGAAATCTAGAACAGCGGACGGCTTATCAAAACAGAATGGACTACACTCTTCCACCGGGCGGCTACAGGTTTACAGCTCCAAGGGTGCTCCAAGGTCATGGATCGGCGTCTGTCAAGTGCCGTCAACGTTACGTGTGTCTTATCGGCGTCTCACCGGGGCCTCATCGGGATCGGTACGACAAGGCTATCCAGCTCCCTCTTGTGGCCAGTCTCTGCCAGCCACGTCTGGAAAACGGCCAGCAGACAATCGTATTTATTGGGTTACATTTACTAAACAAATACAATAATTCCATTAGTATTTACAGGTCTTGCGATGCTAGTGTTATTATTACAATTCCTCCCACTCAATTGGCTGCGGCCTATTGTGACACCAAGTCCGGGATAAGCCTATCCCACGCTCTGCGACTGGGCATTTTCAAACACAAAGCTTCATGGTCACCTCCAAAGGGTGCAATTTGTCTACGGTTTGTGCGAGCAAATCCATATTACATGGCTTATCTTGCGAGAGGGCAGCATAAATCTCCCTATTTTTTCCCATAGGGTAACCTGTCACATGCGGAAGGCTTATATACATATGTCCTTGGTCAAGTGCGAGATGGGAGAGTGCGAGATCGGGGTTATCTCGATCAACATAAATCTTCTATCCTATCTAAGGATATCGAAGATTGCCGCTGACATTAAAACCCTTCTCGCACTCGAATCATCAATACTATATATGTATATCAACCTTCCGCGCGCAGGGCAGTTTTATGCCCTATTTTGATTTGATTTACGTGGAACATGCGGAGCAGACGGCTGAGGGCCTGGCGATTTGGTGAGGAGTGAAGAGTGCGGAGTGGGCGCGCCGCAAAGGTCTGCCCAGGCCTGCCCAGGCCTGCCCAGGCCTGCCCCGCGCCTGCCCCGCGCTCGTCCCGCAGTTATGAATCTGACCGCGCTCACCCCCTCCCCCGCAGTTATTGATCTGACCGCCCTCTTCCCGCACAGTTATAGATCTGACCGCGCCCCCCCCCCCCCACCACACAGTTATGGATCTGACTGCGCCCGCCCCGCACAGTTATGGATCTGACCGCGCCCGCCCCGCACAGTTATAGATCTGACCGAGCCCGCCCCGCAGTTATGGATCTGACCGCGCCCGCCCCGCACAGTTATGAATCTGACCGCGCCCGCCTCGCAGAGTTATGGATCTGACTGCGCCCGCCTCGCACACCTATGGATCTGACCGCGCCCGCCCCGCAGTTATGGATCTGACTGCGCCCGCCTCGCACAGTTATGGATCTGACCGCGCCCGCCCCGAACAGTTATGGATCTGACCGCGCCCGCCCCGCACAGTTATGGATCTGACCGCGCCCGCCCCGCATTTATGGATCTGACCGCGCCCGCCCCGCACAGTTATGGATCTGACCGCGTCCGCCCCGCACAGTTATGGATCTGACCGCGCCCGCCCCGCACAGTTATGGATCCGACCGCGCCCGCCCCGCACAGTTATGGATCTGACCGCCCTGCCCCCCCCCCCCCGACGCCCGCCCCGCGCCCGCCCCGCGCCCACCCCGCGCCCGCCCCGCGCCCGCTCCGTGCCCGCCCTGCGCCCGCGAACCGGTACCTTAATATGTTACGGCATGCCCGCCCCGCGCAGATTTCTAGACTGAGGACCGACCTGGAACCTGGCTTCGACCAGAGCCTGGAACTGTTTGCGCTGAGACTTGTCCAGCTTGGCTTCCTTCACGGTCTTCTGCCACATCTCGATCTGCCGTTCCCGGGCCAGTAGGGCCTTCTGGTACTTGGCCGGCAGACCCTGGGGGATGGCCTGTGACAGGGGAAGGGAGGAGGGAGAGGGGGGCGGGAGAGGGGAGGGGAGGAGGGAGGGGGAGGGGAGGACACAAAAAGCATGTATACTATCAGGTGGTTGTCCGGTGTAACATCGTAAGGAAGAACGGTATTATCAGCTTAATATATTGCACATTGTCACTGAAACAACCCTATGTTTCAGCGTAGCTCACGTATCGCTCACACCTACCATTTACAATAAATTTTGTGGCCTCTTCTAACATGGAAGGTGGACCAGCACAGATCGCCTTGAGGAGTATGTATAGAACGTACTGGATACATCAGCACCATGTACGAAAATGCAAGGACACACTGGCTACATATAACTCTCTGCCCTCGACTCACTCCGCTAGGGCTCCATTATATCTCTGTTGTCGCCTACGCCCTGAATGCATTTTCACACTCGCTCGCCAGGGCGGCGCTGCGCAGATTGATAGGAAAAATGCGTCGCGCATTTCTACAAATCAGTGCCAGGACCCAGCCTAAGCCTATAACGCATGAAAACAGGTAATGAAAAGAAAGAGTTCTGTCACAGTTATAACTTGTTCGAGAAGGCACAAGATGCATTTTGCTGTATTAAATACACAAAGCTCGTTATTTTTATGTTTGATTGTTGAAAACGATAATGTTGCAGAAAATTACAGCTGATTTGACCGTTTTTCAAGAATCTTGAAATTTGCCCCCGGCCGACAGCAGCGGTAAAAGCGGAGCTTGCGTAGCGCCACCGTGCGGGGAGCTTGGCTACATATAACTTTACATATATCTATACACATATACAATAAAGGTGCAATTCTTCAAAGAGGCAAACACAAGGACGGATTGACGGATCACAGCATTATATACGTCTTAACTAAGACTAGGTATCGTCCTTGCATCAGTCTCATGACTGTCAATAACTTTGGACAGCAACTCTTCCTGCCTGGGCATGCACAACTCTGTTACCTTGGTGTTCCCCTCGGTCTCAAAGGGAATGGAGAATGGGTAGAAGTTGCGAGGTGATAGGAGCTCCCAGACAGTGACGTCATCGGGCAGATCTGGACCTGTCACGTGACCAAACACACAAGGGATATGCTGAAATTGGCGTCTGGTTGAATACATTGGTGAACGCGGCGGCTCAAAGCCAGCCGAACAAAAACGCAAACGCAAACGAAATGAAAAAGAAATGTGTTGGTTGTGAGCACACTGCTTTTGTGCACACAAAGGGCTATGCTGAGCTCAAGGAACCCCCCCAGACGATAAAACCCAGAACCAGGCCCCCCTCTCCCTCCCCCCCCCCCTCCCCTACACTTGACGACACTCAAGGGCCTGCCTCCCCCCCCCTCCTCCTCCCCCTCCTCTCTCTTATACTTGGCGACACTCAGACTGAGGGGTTGGTCCCACACGTTGGGCTGCGGGCTGAGGCCTGCCCCCTCCCTCCCACTCTCCCCCTCCCCCTCCCCTTGGCGACACTCACCCAGACTGAGGGGTTGGTCCCACACGTTGGGCTGCGGGCTGAGGCCTGCCCTCTCCCTCCCACTCTCCCCCTCCCCCTCCCCTTGGTGACACTCACCCAGACTGAGGGGTTGGTCCCACACGTTGGGCTGCGGGCTGAGGCCCGCCGTCTCCATGTGAGCCTCTAGGTGGCCGTAGTGGGTGTGGTAGGGACCCAGCCTAATGGCCGCGTTGCCGCCGAAGACGAGCGGTCGGGTTGGCGTGACCACGTGCAGACAGCAGGCCGTGGAACCTCTGTAACCAAGGTGATAGAAAACAGTTATGGACCAAATCCTATATTATGACGACCTTGCACTTTCCCTTTGCTCAATAGGGTTATTTTCATTATTTGTGTAGGAGACGCAGTTAACTACAAAATTGTGTGACGCCACGCTTTTTTTCTTAAGTGATCATTATTTCTACAAAAATGCACAAGTAAACAGAAAACGATTTATTTTGAGACCTAGCCGTGCATTATTAACTTAAGTGTATGCGTTACTTGTCAAATAATGACAAAACCATTTGTTAATTTGATAACGACAGACAAAATCATTTGCTATTTTGATAATGAGCAAATTGTTTTTAAGGGGGTAAATTGTGATTGACTTGCAAACGCTACATTAAACCCTCAGACCTGGACTAGCGTAGAACGGCTATTGCGTGTTCATGCCGTGTGCAGTTGCAGGCCGAGGGCAGACGGCCGCCGTACTACCGTAGAACCGCCGTTGCGTGTTCATGCGATGATCATGTGCAGCAATGATATGTGACTAATTATAGCTTTAACACGCACTGGCGGTTCTACGGTACTAGGGCCCGCATGCCAGGGGCCTACAATTGTACACCGCATCAACACGCAACGGCGGTTCTACGGTACTCCGGTGGTCGGCCTCCCGGGGCCTACAAACCGCTACGCATTACAACGCAATGGTGGTTTAAAGGATATGGCACAATACTTGTTAAGTATAACAAAATGGCGGTCAACATAGCTCACGTACGACTCACGCCTCCCATTAACTATCATACATCTCGTGTTCTATTAACATGGTAAAAGTGGTTAAACCGTCCTGAATATACATCAAACCAACCAAGAACCCTAACATGGTAGAGGGACCTGTGCAGTGACTTACATGCAGCTGATCCTGCGGCTGGTGGCTATAATGGTGACGTGCTCGCAGTGACTTACATGCAGCTGATCCTGCGAGTGGTGGCTATAATGGTGACGTGCTCGCAGTGACTTACATGCAGCTGATCCTGCGAGTGGTAGCTATAATGGTGACGTGCTCGCAGTGACTTACATGCAGCTGATCCTGCGGGTGGTGGCTATAATGGTGACGTGCTCGCAGTGACTTACATGCAGCTGATCCTGCGGGTGGTGGCTATAATGGTGACGTGCTCGCAGTGACTTACATGCAGCTGATCCTGCGGGTGGTGGCTATAATGGTGACGTGCTCGCAGTGACTTACATGCAGCTGATCCTGCGGGTGGTGGCTATAATGGTGACGTGCTCGCAGTGACTTACATGCAGCTGATCCTGCGGGTGGTGGCTATAATGGTGACGTGCTCGCAGTGACTTACATGCAGCTGATCCTGCGAGTGGTGGCTATAATGGTGACGTGCTCGCAGTGACTTACATGCAGCTGATCCTGCGGGTGGTGGCTATAATGGTGACGTGCTCGCAGTGACTTAAATGCAGCTGATCCTGCGGGCGGTGGCTATAATGGTGACGTGCTCGCAGTGACTTACATGTAGCTGATCCTGCGGGTGGCGGCTATAATGGTGACGTGCTCGCAGTGACTTACATGCAGCTGATCCTGCGGGTGGCGGCTATAATGGTGACGTGCTCGCAGTGACTTACATGTAGCTGATCCTGCCAGTGGCGGCTATAATGGTGACGTGTTCGCAGTGACTTACATGCAGCTGATCCTGCGGGTGGTGGCTACCATGGTGACGTGCTCGCAGTGACTTACATGTAGCTGATCCTGCGGGTGTTGGTTATAATGGTGACGTGCTCGCAGTGACTTACATGCAGCTGATCCTGCGAGTGGTGGCTATAATGGTGACGTGCTCGCAGTGACTTACATGCAGCTGATCCTGCGGGTGGTGGCTACCATGGTGACGTGCTCGCAGTGACTTACATGCAGCTGATCCTGCGGCTGGTGGCTATAATGGTGACGTGCTCGAAGTGACTTACATGTAGCTGATCCTGCGGGTGGTGGCTACCATAGTGACGTGCTCGCAGTGACTTACATGCAGCTGATCCTGCGAGTGGTGGCTATAATGGTGACGTGCTCGCAGTGACTTACATGCAGCTGATCCTGCGGGTGGTGGCTATAATGGTGACGTGCTGGCAGCGACTTACATGCAGCTGATCCTGTGGGTGGTGGCTATAATGGCGACGTGCTCGCAGTGACTTACATGCAGCTGATCCTGCGAGCGGTGGCTATAATGGTGACGTGCTCGCAGTGACTTACATGCAGCTGATCCTGCGAGTGGTAGCTATAATGGTGACGTGCTCGCAGTGACTTACATGCAGCTGATCCTGCGGGTGGTGGCTATAATGGTGACGTGCTCGCAGTAACTTACATGCAGCTGATCCTGCGGGTGGTGGCTATAATGGTGACGTGCTCGCAGTGACTTACATGCAGCTGATCCTGCGGGTGGTGGCTATAATGGTGACGTGCTCGCAGTGACTTACATGCAGCTGATCCTGCGGGCGGTGGCTATAATAGTGACGTGCTCGCAGTGACTTACATGCAGCTGATCCTGCGAGTGGTAGCTATAATGGTGACGTGCTCGCAGTGACTTACATGCAGCTGATCCTGCGAGTGGTGGCTATAATGGTGACGTGCCCGCAGTGACTTACATGCAGCTGATCCTGCGGGCGGTGGCTATAATGGTGACGTGCTCGCAGTGACTTACATGCAGCTGATCCTGCGAGTGGTGGCTATAATGGTGACGGGCTCGCAGTGACTTACATGCAGCTGATCCTGCGGGTGGTGGCTATAATGGTGACGTGCTCGCAGTGACTTACATGCAGCTGATCCTGCGAGTGGTGGCTATAATGGTGACGTGCTCGCAGTGACTTACATGTAGCTGATCCTGCGGGTGGTGGCTACCATGGTGACGTGCTCGCAGTGACTTACATGCAGCTGATCCTGCGAGTGGTGGCTATAATGGTGACGTGCTCGCAGTGACTTACATGCAGCTGATCCTGCGGGCGGTGGCTATAATGGTGACGTGCTCGCAGTGACTTACATGCAGCTGATCCTGCGGGTGGTGGCTATAATGGTGACGTGCTCGCAGTGACTGACGTTGATGGAGGTCTCGACGGCCCCCAGCACGATAGTGCTGTGGCGACACTTCTCCACGCTCACCGACCTGCCAAAAAAACAAGAATTGGGACGTTTTATGCCGCTCTTGTGCACACAAAGATTTAAATAGAGCTCAAAGGAACATCCCGTGACGATGAAGCATGCATGGATGGATGGGTGGAAGATGCCCCCAGATTAGGTTCCAGATAAATCCCCGGATGCAAAAACCCTGCCGTCTTAGTGCGTTGACCACTACACCAGGGATCTGAAAGATACTTGGGATATACGACAGCTGCCACGAAGCACAGATATCACATGTCAACCATGTGGCCATGTCTGTGTGGACGCAGGATAGAGATCCCATGTCCTTCTTTGGAAAGAGTAGGGGGTTACCCCCGGGGACATGGCTCCACTCTGCCTTCCTTCTCCCATCGACGCGATATAACCAAATGTGGTTGAAGCGTCCTGAATATACACCCAAAAACCAAACTGGACCGCAAGACCTCCCGTGAGATAAATCCTGCCCCCGATGCAGGAATTAGAGCGCAAATTTTAACGACATGTTGAATTACAGCTCAGCCTGATTAAATGAGCCAGACTTTAACCGATGTGAAATTGTTAACAATTTATACCATAAGCTTGGCTACAGTAAATGTGCAATGCCAGGACCACGAAAGTCATACCTTACCTCAGGGGTGACAGGAGATATATAAAAGAGTAATGGCAGCGGTGAATCTTAACAGTGGACCCTTCTAGCGTCGGAGAACTCTGAAAGGCGTACAATATTACAGTTCCAATCATACAGGATCTATTTCCATTGAATTGAAGTTGTGCTATAGGCCGCTGTTGTGTACACACGAGTAAACTGGGCCATGGAATCCACAGGGACGAGGAAGGAAAAAACGAGCCTAGTTTAGATGCCCCGGCCGCGATTTAAACCCATGACCTATTGATCTCTGGTTTAGTGCGCTAACCACAACACCAGGAAGGCTCCCAGCAACCACAACACAATTTGCATGGCCTGGATAACAGCCAAATACATATGGCATATTCTGCAGCTTAGTGAATCACCAACGACAAGCGGCAAAAATACTAACAGCAAGTTCTAGTTAAGTACTGAGACGAATACGATGTTTCTGATAACCAATGCAGACGGTAAGGACTTGTATCGATAGTGACGGACTTAAGTACACTTAACCGAAATATTATGTGATCAATAAACTCATTGAGGGAGGTCAAGTGTACATTACCTCTAAATAGCCGTGCTGAACCGGTGTTAATTAGATTTGCTCATAATAATGTGAAAAATGCCTTGTGATAGCTATGTATGTTTACTGGTTGAAAGTGATAACGATCTCTGAGGAAGCCACTTGGGACCAGAAGCGGTGAGTGCCGACCACTAGACATGATAATGATTGTCCAACTGAGAAAAACTAAGCCCGAGTCGGGATCACAGCATCGAACTAATCGGGCAGTAAGCGGGGTACGAGCCCTCAACGTTTGACCTTCGCTATGTGTATTAAACCATCAATAAATTAATAAAGAAGAACTCTCTCCTCCACTCTTATCCCGAGCGATTCCGTACGCTACACACCCATATATCTTGTTACGTATCAACGCCCGACCAAATCGAACACAACTCAAACGCAGGAATTTTCAGTTAAACCCAAACAATACAGGGCCGCTTGGGCGCTACATTACCTTGAGAAGAACAAGTACAAATAGGTATCTACTGGTAGATCGCTTACGTCTCATGTCTGGAAGACTTTTATTTGGATCTAAAAACGCGTACGCGTCATGCATACGTTATGAAATAAAGCTACCGTACTTTCTTCATTAGATGAACATGGAAAGAGTGCTAAAAATACTTACTCTGGCAACAGTTTGCTTGCAAACTTGAGACATGATGATTAACTTGTTCCTTAAAAAGAAATCACAAGGGAAGTTCATTACAGAATGGCCGACGTTTTTCCTTAAAATTGAAAAACATTTTAAACTGAAATATGTAACACCTCCATATGCATTTATTCCAAACCGCTATGCTAACTTATGATGGGTAATGTTTTATCTGTAAAGCCAGAAAAATGACAATCATTATCATATCTATATTTCAAATTCGACAGCAACATTGGAGAATTAGAGACAAAAAAGCACGATTTATACAAGGGAAAATACGGAACCTCTATATCAGGCATACCAGCAGCGCCCTTTCTCATAAAAGGGAATATACGGTACTTCTACATGAGGCATACCCTTTGACATGGTCTTTCGGCACCAGCAGTGCGTTGGTAGCAATACGCCCTCTCTTGCTGTCGGCCCGGGACTCTTTGTCTTCACCTTCGGGAGAGAGCACCACACCCACATAAACTAAAGCACAGACTAGTTTTTTTTTTGTTTTTTTTTTAATACGAAAACCATCATATTGGTTTGCTTATTAAGTGTTACATAAATAACAAAACTGTTCCCGAACAATTCAATAAATGCATATAAACATGCGAAGATTCCATTTTATGTTTTCAAGCCTTGACTTTGTTGTGTAGCGAATAAAATCGGTTTCATTTTTTCGCATACTCAAAAAGGATCCTACAGAATGAAAATGCGCTATAATGAAAAGAAAGCGCCACAGGACAATGTACACGACTAAGCATAAGTTCACGGCCTTGACCTTGACATACCCGCCAGTGGCCATGACAACCGACGACCTTGAGCTATGCAGGATGAGACGCCGAAGGGATTTTGACCAATGTGAGACCGCAGCCAGGATTGTAGACTCCGGAATGAGTAGCTCCTGGAGATCTGCAGTGGGAAGGGGCAGTCATGACGTCACTGGTTAGTTTGATTGGATGGTTTAAGAAGGGTACTTTAACAACTGGGAATTCACATCGCAGTATAATGTATAATGCGTTCGAACAAATTGTTGCTGTAACCATGTACCGCCGGTGAAAAGTGCAAAAAAATATATATACATATATAAAAATATGAGAAGGATGTCATGAGCTATGTTCCAAAGGGGAACTCCAAATGCTTTACGAAGAAGGACATGAGATATGTATCGTGTACGAACAAACACATTGGCGCAGAGGCTGGCCCAGCAATGGTTGGCCCAGCAGTGGCGGACCAAACATAACTTACTGGACCGAGAGCGCCAACCGCCAGACCATTCGGGTGGTCCCTGATAGTTATATGATCGAAGGGAAACACATAAAGGGTGTATACATTTGGTCTTAAGGCACGTTACGTTACGAGTCTCCTTACGTTACATATAAACAATCAACGGATTCGTTAAATATATCTCAATAAACATTCACCATTAACTCATCATAGCGATAATATAATCAATCTTTTAATTAACGATAATGACACATCTAAGCGATGCATTGCATATCCATTTTAGTTCTAAGAGCCCCGTCTATTATATATAAAGAAGTCAACTGCAAACCTCACTAACCGCCATAAAACCCGGACCCATGCTTAACACATATTCCGCATATTCTATGCGGCCATGCGGTTAATGAACACTGCTTTACATTTCAGATGTGAAGCAACTCCATCCACATGCAATGACGAGTCTGATCTTGTGTTCTTCTCTTTTCGAAAGCGTTCAGTTTATATTTGCCACAAGATGTACAACCCAGTAATCACACGCCACGGAACTTTTATGCGACTCAATTATGACCTTGATTGTGGGGCATAACAAGACCCGATTACGGAACATTACAAGACGCGATTATGGAACATTACAGGACGCGATTATGGAACACTACAAGACGCGATTATGGGACATTATACAAAACTCGATTACGGGCAACGCAAGAGTAGATCATGGTGCATTACAAGACTCGATTATGGGACATATTATATAACTCGATTGCGGCAAATGTGAAAGTAGGTCATAGAACATCACAGGATTCCATTATATGAGACATTACATGTCTTTAAAAATAGCACTTTATCACAGCTTCTAACGCGAAAGAAAACCCATACACCCGCCCATACGTTACAGACCATAGGCAAAAATAGTCCCTGTCGGTAACCCGAACGACCCATCAACCACAAAAGGAAGGACATATGTGTGGGCAAGAGAGTTCATGATCGTTCTATCATTCAACTTGATAAACGACTGGCTAATAGACCGTTTCAGGGGAAATTCTGGCAGGCGCGTGTTTCGGGTGAACTTACTGCATAGCATGTAAAAGGCGAGTACTGACTTATAGCTGCCTAAGTTTCAGCAGTTTATCAGCAGGCTAGCAGGGTGTTTTCTAAAATCACTTAGTACAGATAAATATCTTGACTATCAATAGTATCATTTTGAGGACGAGATGGAGGCATAAAAGCCGAGAAAACAGCTAATATAAATGCCAACCGGCGAGTGGAAAGACGCTGTGCGTATCAGGAAGTTGCCATATTCCCAGTTTGCTGATGTTCTTCAGTGCGGAAAAAATTATCATACTGGCGTCTCTTTTTGTCTGGATATCTTAACAATTTAAATCAAGAATATATATTGTACAAAATACATAACTTGGTACCCGATGTGTGCCGATTATAACTTGTTATAAAGCGAAGATATGGACCGTCGCTGTCACTGTCTTTTCAATATAAATCTGAGTGCACTAGAGTGGCTCGAGCCTTGTTGCGTAGCAACCATGAATGTCGAACGGGAAGCCCAACAGATAGGACTGCTCAAACTGTTCTTAATCTAGTGAAATATAAGCTGTGATTCTATTATATAATGTAATACTTACAGGAAAGTTTATAGAGACATCCTGTTTGTTTGTTCTATGAGTAACAATGCCATAGAACCAATCTTCGGGGTAGTCATTAAGATGTGTATGCGCTGTTGATAACCTCGTTAAATAAATGAAGTTTACACACACAAAAACCAATCTATCCCTGGCAAAAGAAACGTTGAAGCCGGGCACCCGAACTCCATAGGCATGCATGGTTAACGCATGCGATAATCTGTTTTCTAACCCGTAACACGCAGTGTCTATTTTTGACGCTAGATGTCGCCTGGGGTATCTGGAACGGTCTTTTAAGAGCTGGTTTGGAGCATCAAACACCGGTGTGCGCCATCGCAGACAGATCACCTTCACAATGTTAACATGCATTGTTATCTTCGCACTACATAGCAGTTAATAGTTATTGCGTCTTTCGACATCTATATGCGTCATGTTGTAAGAAACAGTCCCGAGGTCTATGAATAATATGCCTGATGAAAGATACAATATGGCTGTCTTGGATTGTAGACGGCGGGGTAGAGGGCATGGAGGGCTAAGCATGCATCGCTTGGGGGTCAGGCATAAAGACAGGTGAGAAGGAGTAGGAGTATGACCGGGGCGACTCAAGAAGAAGACACACATGGAACATGGCAATATTGAACCAGCACCAAGACGCCATGAGGTAATTAGTTTATGGCCTAATTCCTGTTATATTCTTTCAAATGAAAGCGTTTACGGGTGAGCTGAGCTTTAAAGTATGCAAGTATGCTAGTTTCTTAGACCAATTTAGTCTGTTATTCCATTATACAGTTCCGCTTTACCACTAACCCTTCCTGTCGAAAAAATAGAACCTTATTCCCGTTAACGCGTCTCACACAAACCAACCGGGATTCCAACCGGTTTTATCATGCCAGGGACTATATTATCGCCCAGTCACATGGCCATCGCAGGCGGAGAGGTTCAGGGGGGTGGGGACGGGGGTGTGGTTGAGGATGGATAGATCCCAAGGCCATTATATCGTTCTCCTTTGGTTGGTCTTACCCTCAGCTTCCAACCCCTCGGACTACGAGAGGTTTCCACATTAACCTGTGACGTACATCAACTATTAATACGAAACAAAAAAATGAAATTCGTCCGTCGATCCATCTTAACTACAGATCATTACTTGATAAAGAAAAATTATCAGTTTGTATTGTTTCTGAATAGTTTTATATGAATATGTATCAGCACAAAACGTTGCTTTACTTGCTTTAGTCGTGATATTATTCCTGTATACATATTTAATTTGTGCAAGCAGCTTAGCAAGAAAAAGTTAAAAAAGAAAAGAATGCTGGTCTATTAAATAAGGCGTGTCTAGAGCCGCATAATTCAATTAAGATTAAACACATATATACAGGTGTGGAAAAATCGATGTAGCAGCATACAACAACCGAAATATTGCAGCGTACCTTGGAATATCCACTTGTCTGATGAATCTGCTGCATCTGAGCAATATCCTTGAGCGGTCGCAGACTTCTGGTGACGTAAGTGTCAGTCAAACCAATACAACATTATTTACAAAAAATACACCCCAAAAATCGTAAAGTAAGAACTCCGTATCCCGCTACTGAAACACTACACTGTGACAAAATAAACACTGAAACACATCCAACCCCATTTAGCTAGAATGCATGGTTGAAATCGAATTTAAAACTCATGCTAGAAAAACTTAAATATCGTGGCACGTGACAGCCCAAGGGCACGTGGATCGTGGGTTCTAGCTGCTTTGTGGCCATGTTTGTGTGGTCGCAGGATAAAGTTCCTATGTCCTTCTTTCTATACAACCAATCAACACAAGGAGAGGCATATGCGGGTTGTTGTGTGTGGTCGGTTGGTTAGTCAGGACGCTTTAACCACTTTTGGTCATATCGCGTCAACGGAAGAAGAAAGTGAGTGCACCATGTCCCGGGGGGTAACCCCCTACTCTTTACGAAGACATGGAATGTTTATCCGGCGACCACATAGACATCATCACAGCAGGGCTCAAACAACCGATCCACGTGCCGTTAGGCCCTCAGGTGACGAGAGCACTCAATGCAAACGCTCTAGCCCACTGAGGTATCGCGCCGCCCCTTGTTGTGTGTAGTCACGCGGCGAGCAGACCGCTAACCTGTTATGATCCACAGACCCCGCAATGAGCAGTCCCAGGGCGTCCACAGCGTCAATGGACAGGTTGAGGTCCCCGGCTCCCAGGCCGCCTCCATAGGAATCTGCGGCACGGCAAGGGAATAACATTGGAATCTGCGGCATGGCACGGCAGTAACATTGGAATCTGCGGCAAAGCACGAAAAGAACATCGGAACCTGCAGCAAGGCCCGGGAATAACATTGGAATCTGCGGCATGGCACGGAAATAACATTGGAATCTGCGGCATGGCCCGGGAATAACATTGGAATCTGCGGCATGGCCCGGGAATAACATTGGCATCTGCGGCATGGCACGGAAATAACATTGGAATCTGCGGCATGGCCCGGGAATAACATTGGAATCTGCGGCAAGGCCCGGGAATAACATTGAAATATGCGGCAAGGCACGGGAATAACATTGGAATCTGCGGCATGGCACGGGAATAACATTGGAATTTGCGGCATGGCCCGGGAATAACATTGGAATCTGCGACATGGCATGAGAATAACATTGGAGTCTGCGGCCTGGCACGGGAATAACATTATAATCGGCAGCATGGCACGGGAATAACATTGTAATCTACGGAATGACTCGGGAACATTTGAATCTACGGCATTGTACGGGAATAACATTGGAATCTGCGGCATGGCACGTGAATAACATGGGAATCTGCTGCAAAGCACATGAATTGCATGAGCATAACATGAGAATAACGTAGGAATCCGCGTCATAGCATAGGCATAACATGGGAACAAGGTAGGAATCTGGGGCATAGCACGACAATAACCGAAATAACATAGAGATAAGGTAGGAATATCCCGTACAGCATAGGAATAACAGGAATAACATGGGAATCTGCGTCATAGCACGGAAATAATATCGGAATATGCGGCATATCACGGGAATTACATTGGAATCATATGGGAATCTGCGGTATAGCAATGGAATGACATTGCAACAATATGGCAAACTGTGGTATTGCATGGGAATAACAACACATCAATCTGCGGTATAATGTGTACACGGCATATTAATATCACGGTATGATAGTAGCACGGACGCCACAAGCACTTACCCGGCTCCAGCAAAATCTCCATGATTTCGTTGAGATTATTGAGGACAAACGTCATGTGGGAATGTTCATCTAACAGCTGAAAAGAAAAGTTAAGCAACTGTGCCATTATCCACTATGCGCTAAAGTCATACACACATATATATATACAGCGTGTATGCTAGAAATGAAATATTAGTCCATTTTTAGTGCACCTTCGTGCACACGAGGACCACTTTGAACTACCAAATAAAACTCATGACAATGAAATGAGGTTGGATGAACAAATGCAGGTGCCAGGGCGCGAACCCACGACCTGTTGATCTGCAAGTCAGCCTGCTTACCAACTGAGCCAGAGAGACTTCATATGACAGACGTATGTACAGCGTATGTATGTGTGGTACACTACCTTGCCGCCTCCAGTGGGCGTAGACCGTCCATCCAGATCTGGAGAGCGAGTCCGGCTTGGCCATCTGGACACAGTTAAAGCTGCTTACATAGATCCTGATCATTCCTGACAACTTTATACATTCTAAGACACCAATAAGAGGGGAAGAGCTTGAGGTATGTAAGTGGTAATGGCCCATATGCCATGTGCGAAGATTTGAACTGTTGCTATCACATATATAACATACATTTCATGTGTCCTGTCTTCTCCAGCTTATCCTTGTCTTATTTTTAACCTAATGTGGATTACAATATGTTTCCGAACATTCAAATTATGATTCATTCTAACTTTGTTTCACCCCCAGAATGTTATCAAAGGATACTCGTCGCTTCCGGACACTAAAGAGGCGCGCAGCGATATCTTTTGCATCTGTTGTATGTACAGGTAGAGAACAAACTTCAGCAGCGGCACCGACATTTGGCTTTTGACCATTTCTGCAACAAACCAAAAACAATTGGGTCTTTGTTCCGTCATTCATGGACGACGCTCAGTTCTGTGTGTCCCTTTATTAAACTTCCGTTATGTCAGCCCGAAACCCCTTATATGTTACTTTAAATGTTGAAATTGCAGTTATATGTCAATGAAATCAACTTATATAAAAATTTAGTGGCATAAGATACACAGTCGTAAGGTTAGGAGTTACCAGCCTGTGGATTGTATAGAATCATAACGTCATCGTTCTTGATACATACACTGCTACTACATGTACATCCATAACATGCGGATCAGAATCATATTTGGCTACAGTTTTTCATAATTGTTGTAATATAGGAACATTCATCATATGACCTAAAGCGCTGCTCACAAGTGATAAGATGGACTGAAGTGAAGGCTACTCTTGCATTTCTCACTTTCGGAAATGTACAGATCTAAAGAAACAGCCTGGCAGGGCTCTACACTAACTCCTAACGTCTACTTGTCCTGTAGGACAAATGCTTTCAATCTTTATTTGTCCCACCTAATATTTACTTTTCCCCCTCTCCCAAAAAACAAATGACAAAAACATTGTTATAAAAAAAGTGTTTGTGCCATGGCGAAAATAATATCCTATTGGCCCATGCATATAAAAGATAAATATCTTACAATTAAATAAATACACTGCTTTTATTTGTAAAACAAAAACACATGCTGTACAACCTCTTCAAAGAGCACCACCATGCCATTTACTTGGTAAACGTTGCACTTGTCAGCCAAGCACTTGTCCTCTCGGACAAGTACACTGAAGTGTTTACTTGTCCCACCGGCAAAATCAATTGTCCCAGACAAGTGGACAAGCGTTAATGTCAAGCCCTGCCCGGCCTGTACCTGTTTCCTGTGGTGCAGCACATCTGGCAAATCGCTTGTTCATGAGAATGCGGGAATCTGAAGTTGAGTCTTGGATAAGGTCGAATGTTAGAAAGTATCTAAAAGAAGAAAATAAAGCTTTTATGTAGAAAAAGGATTCTTTCGTACAGATATTCAGACAAAATTTATAGGGTCTAGGTCCAACTAATACAATTACTTGACATACAATTCTGATTTGGTACAACACTGTTGGTTAGATATGCATTGCCCAGTTGGATGATTCTAACAGCATATTTAATTGGCACTTTACATCTTCTGTCATTTCACATATACCTCTGACAGGATGCCACAAACTAAATCAAACAAAACTGCTGTTTGTCTAATGTTAAATATATCTTACTAGACTACTAATAGAACAAGCCTGGTATTTGAAATACACCAAGACTGGTGAAAAACTAATAATTGACATTGCCAATATTAACTATTTAATTTCAAAGAAATCATCCATTAAATTAAATTAAATACATATGATCTGAAGAATATTATAGATACATACGTCCATGCTAAATCTTCAGTGAGTTGTAATTTATTACAACCAATATGCTTCCAGACAGAATAACTGAAAGAGATAAATAAAAATAATATATAAACTTGCTGGACACATTTAATAATGGCATAAATAATTATTGTATTGTTTTTTTCTTTGTAAACTATCACCAATTATGTGATCTACTATACAGATATTTATAAATTTCAAACAAATTGATTTAAACATTTAAAATGAAACATAAGTTGATACATATTCATTAACACAACATTTATTACAATTTATTAGGCTTTTCTTCAAGATCATTTATACTGGGTATACATTTTTTGTCTTCCAATTGCAGTCTGAGTCTCACACATATTGTTACAGGCATACTGTGCACCAGTACCTGAGATTAGGAAATCCTGTTTTACCCTTAGCCTTGGCATATGTCACAATCTTCTTGATGTTCTGAAGAAGAAGGTATCACAAACTTTATCGCTGATGGCAGTTTGCCAGATTAAGAAACAGGTATGCTGCATGCTAGATGTATAAGCTTAATTATTCTTATTGGTTCAGCTTGAGTTTATTTGCAAAGATTACTGTCTTTACAATGCTATTACCAGAAATATATAATATTTTTCTTAAGCAATATATATATATATTACTTACTACTTTTCCAAATATTCAAGATGTTGTCATCTGACAAATGTACAGACTTACCAGTGTGTTCAATCTTGGATTAGGTGGGATTGGTAAAACTCCCAAAGTAAATGGTTCAGAACGAACCCAGAGATTTACATTGGGAGTCAAGGTTGCCATCATGTCATTTAAACATCACCTGTATATAAATACCTATAAATATTTCATTCAAATCCCTGAAGATAATATGAACATTCAAAGCACAAAAATTACTAAAACATAAAATATTTTTCTTTTTATATCCATATAATTTAACCATGTTTATGTTAACATAGCCATGAATCCATGGCTATGGTTGAAGGGCTAATGTTAACAGGGTCGGGGTGATGGAATTAATCCTGGAGATATCAAAAACGATGCACTTGACACTGGTTAGGCTTAACAACAACAGAACTGTGTGTGTCAGAATGAAGTCTGAACAGGTTCTTTCAGTGTCAACTTCCACTTCCATGTCAACAAAACAACTGAAAATTTTCACAAGTCAAGTGACAGTTGACCAGTTGACTGTGATGAGTTACCAGGTTACCATTCCCATTTAAATTTCAGAGAACTAAGTTACCCTTTCATCCAAATGATTCCTTTACCGAATTACTTTATTAACGCCTCGACAGTCTCATTTGAGCATTTGGTAAGCAGTAAGTTTAATTTGATCATGAAATTATACTGACGAGTGGACTGTCTGACGTCTTGTCAAAATTCCTATATCGTTGATGGAAGAGTAAATTTCCGATTCCAAAAGTGCGTCCTTACTTTTGCGACTTCCGTCAGTCAATGTGTGCCTCGATTTGATTGGTCCACATCAGCAAGCGCCAGACCACGCGAAAGCAAAGAGCGAAGAGGGTGTGCTCAGGTGCTTGCGGCAAGTGAAAATGTTCGGACAGGTTGGAATCCTTGTGCTTTGCGCCATTTTACCCCTTTTTAAAGGGGAGGTGGTTAAAGGCGTAGTGCCTTTGAATTCCGGAACGTTTGATAAGGTAAGAGATCACATCTGGGTAGAAAGTTATAGCTTCATGTGTTTGTAATCGCTTCATGACCAGAAACGTCAACACCACCAGTTGGGCAGTTCTGTTACCGTAAATTCACGCATGTAAGACGATAGGATGAAACTATATTAGTACATAGCCTGAAAGTTCAGACGTTACACAGTCTTAACACTTGTTCTTGTGACAAACTGTAACGTCTGAACATTCAGGCTAATTAGTACATAGACATCATACGCACAATCACAGCGACAGTAAGTCAGTGCCAGTGGAGGGATGGGTGCACTGGTGCATATATACGGACCATGTATACAACCACAGGAACCCCAGGTTCGTGACTCAACTATTTTATGAAAAAACATTGGATGGATTTGTACTGTTGGATTTGTTTTGGTCTGGCTGTTTAGTTCCTTCTCTCTCTTTTGGACTTTCATGTCAACCTCCCCTCCCTTCCACCCCCTCTTGCGCTTCAGGGACCTGTAAGTGTAATTGAATGCATATTGCATACATGACATGTGATTTGTTGTTGCAACACTCTCCCTCCCCCACCCCTCCCCCCTGTTCCTACCTCTATTGAGTTACTTATATGCACAAAACTGATAATCATAGATACCTCTTATTTTAATATAGTTGCATCTTTAGGGCCCCTGAAGGGGGTAGCCATTTTGCATATAAATTTTAAGTAGAAGTCCATGTTGATTGTCGCTAAATGTAAAGCTGTATTGATACTGTCCTTAAATCATTTCCTTGTCTCCTCCATATTTGTATATACCGTAAACTGCCTATTTGAAGCCGCAGCTTACATTAGGAAGTTGGAGGTTCAACTTTCTGGGTTTGAGTCGCAAGTCAGGGTACAGCTTTAACTAGGGCCTTTTGTCGATTTCAAGTGAGCGTGGCGAGACAAGCGGGGGGGGCAATACGAAACTTGATACTGGGTAGGTATGACAGTGATTCATAAACATGCAGTAAGAGCCAGGAGAGCAAGCCAATGGGGTGACACTTGATAAGAGCTGCGATCAGAGAGGGAGAGGTGAATGTTGTTAGTAGTTGTGACTGCTTGTATAAGCAATTAATTAAGCAGGGATTTCAAGGGGGGGGGGGGGTCGAGAGGCCAAAGTCCGGGTGCGGCTTATAATATGTAGTTTTCTGGAAATGGTTCTGGGTGCCTGCCAACCCGGTTTTAAGGCCAAAGTTGGGGTGCAGCTTCTAATATTTATGCGGCCTCAAATAGGCAGTTTACGGTACATTTTAAACTATTGAAGCTAACTGCATAATTCGCTGTTTAAACTTGGAATACCAAAATTCTTTCCATCAGCTAAATAAATATTGTACTGTATATTATATAACAGTTTCTCTGCTTGGTGAAGTTTTATCCGTATATAAATATTTCAACTTATTTAAATTATTGTGATGAAGTTTTATCTATATATAAGTATTTCAACTTATTTAAATTATTGAAAAAGCAAGTCCTGCATTATATCAGATAATGATAATGTTAATATTTTAAATAATAAGTAATCACACGTATAAATCATTTGAAAATTGATACAAAATATAATTGATCTATAATTATATTATAAAATCTATCTGTCTTATTTAATATTGACTTGATAACATTTATTTATTATGATATTGTGGCTTCTCTAGCTCATCCCCAGATTTAAGGCAACACTGGTGAAATTTGACGAGATGTATCCATATGGTGACAAACATGATGAATTCAAGAAGGTAGCTGAAGCAGCTATTGGCCAGCCAGACTTGCTTATTGGTGAAGTTAATGTTGCTGGTGAGTACTGCATTTTGCATTAATTTTCATATACAAATCATTAATAATAAAGGTATATATTAATAATGCTTTCTCAAATATATTTTATACCTTAAATGTAATTGAGGTCTAATTTCATATATGAACTTTTGTATTGTGTATTTATTGTATTAGATTTCTGATAAATAGGGTCTAATTATAGTAATATAACATAGTCATACATTATATCACAAATGTTCATGTATTACATGTAATTACTTTCAGCATGAAAACTAATTGATATATTTCCTCATGATCATGACTGGTTTTTTTCAGATTATGGGGAAAAAGATAATTCAGATCTAAGTGATAGATTTGGATTGAGTAAAGACGATTTTCCAGCAATAAAGATATTTGTTGAGGGCAAGGAGAACCCTGTAGCTTTCAAAGGAGATCTTAAAAATGCAGATGAGATTAAACAATTTATCATGAAAGAATCAGGTATATGAAGTGAAAAGTTACAACTGGTTGAAAGTATATTTTTCTGTGTAAAACCATGATATTTCAGTGTATCAGTGCAACTCTGGTAGTCCTTCCTTTTTTATGTATCATATTTTAAAATTTGTTTATTCGCTTTGATGGAGGATGATAAGAATGTAAACACCAAGATGACACTATCAGAGTTGTTCTGTCATTGACATAATGGTTGTTTTGCACAGAATGACACGGGTTGGCTGAATATTGGTTCCTGCTTCTGCCTTAATTAGGGTAATGAATTGCTTATTATTTCCATTCTATGTAGCTTTTTAGGGTGATGTTTAACCTTTATCATTCCCCAACCATTAAGCTTTTTTTTCCTATTGCACTGATATAGATTATGGCAAGAAGGATAACATGGACTTGCAGAATCGGTTTGGTGTAAAAATTGCGGACTATCCAGTGTATAAGCTGTTCTTACAAGGAAAATCATTGCAAGAACCAATAGACTACACAGGCGACAAAAGCCATGAAGACCTCAAGTTATTTGTGGTCAACGAAGGAGGTACTGTAGCTACAGAGTTTTGAATTTGTAAAAATAATAAGACACGGGTTGTTTTCCGATTTTACGCCAAATCAAGATTCTGCTAGGTTCAATCCAGTTCGTGCTTGTATTAGATGGTGGTGGTTTAGTTGCTTTATGTTTCTTTTCAGTTTTATTTATTATTTATTACTGATTCAGCTTACAATTCCAGTATGTTGCGCACCGTGTATGGCCTACACTCCGTTCATCTTCTATTATTAGATAATGTGTGTAACTATAACAGCTTTGGGTGCATGAATTGCCATTAACTTTAGATGCAAATGACAATTGACTAATCATCAGTTCCCGCGCCATTTTGATCAAAGTGATCCCTACCCGAAATCGGTGAACCGTATTCGTAAATGCTTCCGTATCTGCTGATCACCCGCCCTACTCCCATCCCCCGTCTTGAGGTCGAGATACAAGTCAAATCGAGTTTCTGGTGCTGGCTTCATAGGCTAGAAGTCGAGGTGACAGCGGTGGCACCATGCAGCAAGGTAGCCAGGCACCGAGAAGCCCCATGATAACGCTACGAGTGTGTGTGTGTCTTTGCGCCCGATAACGCTCGAACACTTATAGCTATCGTTGTCAATCTTCGTCAGATTCCGAAGGACAAAGGTCAAGTTTGACAAGGGACAAAATCGGGGAAAGGTCGACGTTACGATGACGTCATACGTCTAAAACATATTTCCCGGTTAATACTAGAGCTAGAAGGCGATGGCATCAGCATGTGAAGCTGCGAAAAACTTCTTTAATAATCGGCCCAGAAGATCCCGGTTTGAATTATCCCGGTTTGGCTTTAAATACGCAGCGAAAGACCCCTGGGCAAGTGTTGTCATTGCTGTCGGGACGGGCGGAGGGCTTGCTCTGTGGGAATGCTCAATTTCCGTCATCATCCTTCATCCTGTGGGTGCCGGTTCTCGTGTTAAATTCACGAAACGTTCTCATTCCGTTAATAATCCACCCAGAAGGTTCCGGTTTGGCTTGAAATACGCAGCATGACGACCCCCGTGTATTATTTGGTCAGCCATGCGTCATAAGACGTCTATTTACGTCAGAAGCTCTCCGCCGCCAGGGTGATTTGCCTTGTATAATTGTTCACTTAACTTAAGTTATTGAGTGCCTCAATAGGTCCTGGGTTCGAATCCCGGTTTAGGCACCTCATCTGGGGCTTGTATCATCCGTGTTCATCCTTCATCGACCCGGGAGGTTCCTTGGCCCAGTTTGGCCCTTATGAGCATAAAAGCGGCATAAAACAAGCAATTCATTTTATTTCATGACACACTGAGAATCGATCCCTCCACCCGAACTGGTCGTGGCCTGTGTCCACACCGTTCTGTGTCCACACCGTTCTGTGTCCACACCGTTCTGTGACCACACCGTTCTGTGTCCACACCGTTCTGTGTCCACACCGTTCTGTGTCCACACCGATGATTCGGGACGTGCTAAACATCAACACATGAGGTTTATTCGCTGTTTACCAAATGATGAAGTGCAGTATTAGTTCATCAGCCATGCGTCATCAGACGTCCATTTGAGCCATAAGCTCTCAGCCGCCATGATGATATGCCTTGTTAAGTAATTCGGTTGGGGGTGGGGGTGGACCCTTCGTGGTAGTGACGTAGCGTGTTCGGCAGCAAACAAACCCTATCATTTTCATTGGCCTAGGACACGATCATCACTTGATGTGTGTCGTCTGTCCAAAGGGATCGTTGCGTCTAGAGGGTGTGTTTTTCCTTAACGACAATAAGGGGAATGCTACAATGATCTGCCAAAGTGGGAGATTTGCTTGATTTGTTAAAAACATGCGCCTTGGGGCCCCGAGTTGGGTATATATGCATATACCGGTAATGTTGTGACGGCAGTACATTTGATAGACGTCAGTTAGTGCTGTTTGCTGCAGGAACCCGCACTGAATGTGATACTTTCACGGTATTGTCCACAGGACGATTGATGTCTACAGCCGTTCCAAGATGCCCCCTCCACATACTCTCTTCTGAGGCTCTTCCCCACAAACTGATTGCACTAAATAGTCTAAGTTAATACGACTCAGGCGTATTTCAGAACACAGTGGTGGCGACGGTCGACAGATCGCAGACAGGTTTGGCATAGAGAAGGAGCACCTGCCCAGCATTAAGCTCTTTCTTCCTGGTCAGCATTGGCCTATCGATTACAGGGGCGGTCTGAAGGGGGATGAGTTGAAGAAGTTCATTGCCATGGAGGCTGGTAGGCTAGCTGTCTAGGGAGCGATTTGCTCATTTGTGCTGTTGTTGTTTTCTTGACGTGATGAGGTGTATGTCTTCTCATGATATATGTTCCGTAGCTGCTCACTTGGATCTGTGACTTTCTGTGTCTGACCCCCTGGCATCAAGGCTGGGGGCATGGCGTGTGCAGAGGTAGGTCGTCTGCTACGGTATCGACCCCTCGATGGGCTGCTGTATATGACCCTCTGGCACTAATGCTGGGGGTATGGCGTGTGCAGAGGTTTGTAGTCTCTTAGGGTCTCCCGTCTGTGTGCTTCTGTATCTGACGCCCCGGCAGTATAACGTTGGGGGCTGCTATGCATATGGCCTTCACAGACGTAGGGGGGAGAATATATTTTCACACTGCCTTCGGGTCAGAATTGAAAAAGAATTCAGAATCGACAACAACAGACGTAGGTAAATTTGCAAGGGCCTCTTGCTTGGAGTCGAACTGATTTTCCTTCGGCATTGCTGTATGTTTCATCCAACCCCATTTTATTGTCTCCGAGAGGTTTGATGTCTCAGTTTAGCCAGAAACATCAACATTTCACCTGAATATGTCCTTGTCATTGGCTGCCCCAGTCGAGCGGTATTTGCCAATGCTAAATCCCTAGATGCGGAAGGCCTTATGTACCGTGTGCGTCGTTTTCTAAAGGTATATGCGTGCTACGTACATGTATCCATATTACAGTATATTACGTGCATTTAGTATTTTCGGCAATTAACTACGGTAGTGCTATTTATGTTGTCATTTTACTTAAGTTCTTGACTGATTTCCGGGACTGATAATGTCTAACTCAAGCTTCTTGCATGTTGGTTCATATACAGAACTTTTATGTACTATTATATGGCAAGTAACTTGATGTACACGTTTCCAGTTATGCAGCTGTGATGTTATTTAACATATCATTTTATATGGTAATCAAAATGTTTGAAATCTGATAATCAATGTCATTTTACTATTAAGATTATCTTAAATATTTTAAACATCAATATTATATTATAAAGATTCAGTGGCGTGTACGTAATTATTAATATTTATAAGTTTAATGTAACTACATTTCATCAACTTGGTAAGTACATTTAATGTAATTATATTTCATCAACTTGGTAAGTACATTTAATGTCATTATATTTCATCAACTTGGTAAATGCATTGTTTTGGCGCTACTTCTTCACCATGCAGGGTTGTGGTTGGGATTGCCGGCGTGTATAGAGGAATTCGACGTTCTGGTCCAGCGATTCTTCAAGGCTTCCGGCGACGACCGGAAGGCTGTGATAGCGGAAGCGGAAACAGCGGCCGCGGCCATCACGGACGAGACGGAGCAGGAACGCGCCACTATATACATCAAAACGATGCAGAAGGTGCTGGAGAAGGGCGACGACTTCGTCGAGACGGAACTCACCCGTGTCGATAAATTGAGTGAGGGAAAACTGAGCGAGAAGAAGAAAAATCAACTCAAAGATAGAGCCAGCATTTTGACTTCCATGAGGTTGCGCCTGAGAGATGAACTGTAGTAGTTGTAGTACAAGGTCGGAGTCATTTGTCATATAATATATCGACGTGTTTGTTACTGTTTAAATGAATATGAAGGAGGATTGTTTGCGCTGTTGTTTGTATACAAGTACCCGTCACGATGCCGTGTTTAGTTCCGCAGAGAGAAAGAATTGTTAAGCTGAGAATGATTATGTTGTTGGGTTTGTGGAGTATAAAGTACGTAAATTATGAGGTTTTGTTTCCAAGCGTTGTATAATTTCTTGCTGGGTTGCGACCAATGTTCATAGCATAAGATTTGGATTAGTGGCATTTGTTATTTTTCTCCTAGTAACTTTCTGTTCTCTGTAGTTACGAACCTCTAACGCTATGATCATGAAGTACTTTACTCGAACATGTGCTTTGGTTGAAGAATTAAGTTGCATCATCAGAGTCCTATTCGGGCAAAAAGTCTCGGTTCTTATTGCTCAGTAGAGAGACCCGAGATATTAGATGTCTTAGCTGTCGGCTTGACGCATGGGGATATATTTTTTGCGCATATTGGCTGCTTCCAAACCGCATTTTGTTCTCGCTCATTCCATCACGCGTGTATTCTCTCATCAGACCGATTTCCTACATTTGTAATAAAAAAATAAAGATGTCTATTTCCTGGAAGAAAAAATATATTTCATGCAATAAACAATTATTTATATATACATTTCTCGTTACCTGGGGTTAATGTGGATATATTCTGAAAGTCGTAATAAAAAGACTATTCCTGAAGTTTGTGTTTTTGGCGTCTGCTTCTTCGGGTGCACAAGGAAAATATTGCGCTTATAAAGTATCCACCCCGACCATGGCGTTTTGCACGAGTTTTATCTACATTTTAAACCGGATTCAAAAGCAATCCATTTCTTCTGTTCGTGTCCAAGAACGATTGTAGAAAAATTGTAAGCGTTATTAACACCCAAGCTGTATACTGTAGCATTGTTTGGCTCGAACCCGAGAGAACGACCGATCCTTGTAAACTATAATGTCATCGCTTCTCTTCAAATTCAAGACTCCGTAATATCTGTGGGCGCATTTCTTTGGTAATCCGGGTGTATCCCTGCGGTGGACCGAATACGCACATTACGCATCGGTCCACCGCCCGACACTTCTTTCACCCAGGCATGGGTGCGCGCGAATCCGTTCGGTATGCCGATGTGCCCCGTTCAAAACAGCACGGGACATTTGTGAGAAGATGGCGGCTGATTGAAAGGTGAAAAGAGTAGGTTGGTTCCGGTGCACCGGATGTGAACGGTGTGTGTATTTCATTGGAATAGGCATATCCCTGTCGGCACACCCGGAAGTTCCCTGTCACGTGTTGCGGTCCCGGGCGGGATACCGAACCTGGCCCAAAGAAATGCGCCCTGTATGTCCGCGGTTTCGTTTTCATGCGTAGTGGTTTTAGCCGGTGGGCCACCGGAGTATCCTAAAACCGCAAGTGCGCAAGTCGAGCTGCTAGTCTCCCGCAGCCTGAAACTGCACACCGCATGAATACGCTATGGCAGTTCTACGGTAGTCTAGGTCTGGCGGTTTAAAGGGATGTACGTATATTTATCTTCATGCTTGAATTATATAAAAATATGTAAGCTGTAAAACACGGGGCCTGGCACAAATCTCTGTTGCTTGTGCTGCGTTTTTTTCGTTGTTTACTGATTTCCCGCTTCGACCGGAATTTCGGAATACATGTTCAGAAAGTAAACCATAAAGAAATCTAAAGCTCATTATTAGTCCAATGTCGTGGTAACAAACGGTAATGCATTTATCCTATGTCTCAGTGACGTTCTAACTGGTCCAGCACCGTGGTAAATGTCTAATATATATGGGGGGGGGGGGGGGGGGGGAGATAATTCTTCGTGAACTGGGAATGGGACAATAGCCGACCGTCGTGATCATGCAAGAATTTTCATCAATCGTGAACTGAAAATTTTAATATTAAATAACCGTGAATTGGGGAATGGCCAGTCTTTTTCATGTATCTGAGAGTTCTCCATGTAATTCATCGTGACCTGGGAATAAAAAAAATATTTTTCGCGATTTGGTAACAAACCCCTCCTTGCCCCCCCCCCCCCCCCCCCCCACCACCCCTCCCCAATATCGCCGTAAGCATTAACTCACTTATTCTACGCCTATTTAACGCTAATGCCTACGCGTCGAATACAACCGAAAACTGGAACTCTCAATAATTTGTCTAACAGCGCTGTATACAGTAATGCTCACTGGTCCAATACCCCTTATTGATTTATTCAGATATATTCAATGCTATTCCCCAAAAGTTCACTATATCAATCCTAAAATCCTCAATTAACAGCGATAAAGTGCATTACGGGGTATTTTGTAATTCACTGCGCTCAAATGTAGAGTAAACACCGAAAAAATAATTTATTTTAATAAATAATTTATTATACGACATAGACATATATATGTACAATTGGTTAAGGAGTCCTTCTAGATTACGAAATAGATAGACATGGACATTGATATCTAACATCAAAATGACATCGCATGAAAAAGACTGGAAACCATATTATTTTAACGTTCCACGCCCTTAGTTACATTGACGTAGGGTGCGTGTCGTACGTTATGGGTCATCAATCATTTGAATATATTGGATTAACAAGAAACATTCACGAAACGGAAAAGAATTATTTATGAATAACTGTCCAGACATTGAAATGACTGGACACGTTAAAACGTGCATTATTATGGAACTATAATAGCTGGTCATACCGCATCCTTCCTAGAATGTAATTTCCAAAACAAATTTCTCATCAGTTACCGCCCGGTCTTCATGCAATCTTGAAAATATTAATTGTTGACGGGATATTTAATATTTCACGTCAATAGAAAGGGAACAATTTTCTCCCCTACTCCTGTCAATTGGTAAAAATATAACATACCGGGAATACAAGTCATAACAATAAGGCCAGTAAAAATATATCACTTCCTCAAAAGTACTTGAGGTTTCTAAATGCTGTTTGAGCAGCTATATACGTATTAGGTCACCAGTAAACAAATGTCGTTGTAGTCGCAGTTGTATTGTTATCGCCTCTTCCATGTGAAAGCTACAGATCAACTTCGTCGCGGACAAATAAGGTACCGACTTGGGAACAAGCATTTTAAGATTATCAATGCCTTTGCCCAGTTCTTTATTTAACTAAATACGTATGCTAGAAACCAAAACGTCATATAGTGACAAAAACGCCATACCTTGTTAGAATGAAATACACAGTTTTAAGTTTCACTTCAACCATCCCGGTTATCATCCACCAAACCCTGCCTAACGTTTCTGAATGGCCCCTTGGAGACAGAGAAGTGACTAATTGACAATTATTGACCTCTTGGAGGCCGATATGCGCGAATACAGCGCAGAAAAATCTAACGTTCAAGTCTAAGAGTAGACGGTTCCAAGGGTTAAACCGGGGGGGGGGGTACCCCATATATGCCATCATTTATGAAAGCACATATATCTGAAACTAAAGAGTTACTGCCTCATATATTCATAGCCCCTTCAACAGACAAGGACACGGCGATCAAGGCACAGTGTGCAAATGTAAATGTGCTGCAAGATGGCGCAGGCCATGTGGTATGACGTTTTCGTCACTATGACGTTTTGGGTCCTAACATACGTACACGGAACTGTGTCTGATTAAGAACTGTCATGGAAGTTTTAAAGGGGACTGCAACGTACGAGAAGTTACATTTACTAAAACAGATATAAATTGATGCACATATAAATTGATGCACTTTATATATAAATATTTTAACTATAACCAACATTTTAGGGAAAAGTACACCAACGAATGATAATAATATAATAATCGATACATGTAAACAGCAATTCGTATTCGATTCGTGCGATGGAATCTGTACACATTGTTACCGATATAACAGAAACATACCGATAAAACATAGCGAATCAATGGAATATGTTTTTCTTACGACTGTACCATCTAACACGACGAGCATATAAACTTAATTATGTACTGATCTGAATTGCAATACATACACTGATTTATATTTCACCATACAAGCATTGTTATATTACTTTTACAATTAGCAACCGATACGCACAAATTTAAATGTTAGATCATTTACTTGGTAATGAAATTTCGTGTACCAAGTTGGTACATGACATTTCATAAATAAGGGAGTAAGGGTAATCAACCCCTTCACAATCATTCGTACAGGGTTTCACGATTAATTAATAATCTTAAGGCTATCAATAAATACACCATATAGCTTACGCTATAAATTACAATTAATTAATATATCATATTATAATAATATTAATAATATTAAACACTAGCAAATTTAACTTTGCCTCGCGCTTAATTTTCGCGCTTTTGTGGTATTTATGAATAAGTAATAAATAAAATTTATAAAATGATTTATTAAATATTTGTTTAATACAAAATATCGTTTAAATACTTATAGAGCAAACTCCTTGCCACATATAACATAACATATGGTACTTGTGAGTGGTGGACCTCCGGCACTAACAGTAGACTGTCATTTGGATGAATTCATCCAGCGTGAAAGATACTGAGCCCTCCTGGATTCTCTCTGTGAATATGTCTACAGGGAAATATAAAAATATCTTTCATTAAGATTGCAAAGTAAATCTAGCAATATTGTAGACTTTATACAACTTCAATTCAAATTGCTACATTCCTTTAACGTGAAAAAAAATTGCCATTAATCTACAGTAAAACCAGGGATAATCCTGTATAGCTCACGTATTACTTACGCCTAGCAATCACAGGAGTTATCGATTGTTGCGGACCATTAAAAAGAAACAGCGTCTATATACACTCACCAAACATAGTTTTTAACTTGACAGCGCATGCTACAAAGTCGGCAAAGCTGAGGAAACCTTCCCGGTTACTGAAGCGCATCACCACAGTGTTGAAGGTGGCATTACTCAGCTGGTAGCCTGCGAAAGAGAAAAACACACATTATAATCGTGAAGCCAACGTTATGAGTAACCCATGAAAAACAAGTTCGAGATCTTGAGAGCCGGTTAGATGATACATGTACTTTGACTACGTTCAGTCTATAAGGTATCATAGTGAGAAGATTGCATGGCTCTTTGTTTTAAAAGGACACATTTACGGACGAAGTAGAAAAAGTATAGACATACCAACATATTTGAGAGCTTCCCGGAGTTCACTGGTGTTAAAACTTCCGCTTTGGTCCGCATCAAACCGCTTGTAGATTGTCTGCAAAGTCGAAATAACAATTCAGCTGTATAAACAGAAGCGACGCTCTCTACACGCCAGTTAGACCAGAGATCTATAATAACCTTACATAAACCCGATTCGTGGATTCGAGCCCCATCCGGTGACACTGGCTACAGGTTTCTGCAGAACAAATATGCAAGGTCTTTCTTTGAGAAGACTACGATATACATTCTGAGACATTGCCGATTTCACTATTTGCCTTGGCAATGCGTCTTACCATAGCCTATATATATATGGGCAGATGCTAACTGTATGAGATTTACCTTCCACTTCTGCAATTCAGCCCAAAGATCTCGAAATTCTTCGAGTGCCAGTTTGCCGGTCTGGTCGCCCTGATACCTGTTAAGGTGCCTTCGTCTTGTGAATGAAACCAATACGAATCAATACTACACGCGTCGGGCGAACGACATAGTCACAAAAGTGTCCAAATTAGTGATAAAATATGCAAATACAAATAATTTCATGGTAGTGCGACGGATTTGCAAATAAATAGTTTCAAACTGAAATAATGTGATAATTAATGGATGAAAGTTAACTATTTAACTGAATGGACGAATAGGAAAGCGTAAATGACGTGTTTAGAGCCCATACGGCAATACTAACTATGATTCCGAATTTACAATTTTCTTAAATAAAAAATAAGTTAAAAGACAAAGATTGTATATTTTACATTGTATGGTATATGTTCATGTTAGCGACCGAGATCAGTTTTGAAGAATAGATTCACTATATGTTTACATATTTAAAATTTAAAGGATTGTCTACACATTAACGAAAGAAATACGACACACGCTTCTTTTGTTAAATAATCACGTCATGTTTATATCAAGAGCCAAACAAGGTCACGCGGGATTGTTGTCATGGCAGCCACAATCGCCGTACGTGGCACGTGTGTAGTTAAGGGCACGAGCGACAATGGGAAAGGGTTCGGCGATCGATATTCGTGGGATAGCCAGGTGGCTGTCCTCTTATATCTGTCCTTCTAATTCTGAAGATGAAAGGTGCGCGTCTGCCGCGAGATCACGTGTCAAGTGGATTGAATCATGCGGCGCATTAAACTAAAAATTTGTATCGGAATCGGCTTCAGTTTGTAATTCATTCCGCTGACGCGTCTCTTCTAAATTGTTTTGTGGTTCGCTCCCCGGACAAAGGGGGCATCGATGGTGCGTGATAATACGGCAGGAGGCAATACCGCAGGTGTCCACGGAAGTGTTTGGCGGATGAATAAGGCGTTGGTGCACGGGCAAGAGGTGGCTTTCGCTCCAGAAGTGTCGGTGGGTGGGCTAGTGTTTTTTAGTAGCAGTGGGGGCGTATTGATTGCTGGATTGCTTGGGGTGTGATCTCTATTCTCCCCCTTCCTCTGCCCGCACGCACATGCCCCCCCCCCCCACCCACCGCCCCCCATCCTTTCATTAATTTGCTTGGGAAATGAAATGTTGGTTTTCGAGTCCACATTGGGGCATATACAGGACAGATTAATTTGGTATCACAAGTTACCGGGATAATGAAATGGGGTTGGATGAAATAATCAGATGCCATGGGAAATATATCTATACGACGACAAGACGTACCCTATAACCTTATTAAGTAAGGCAAGAGAAATCAAGATAGGAGGACTGTTAAAGGCTGGGCGCTGACAACAGACTCAACAAAAATTCAAGTTTAAGGATACATCCTTCCATGCTAGCATACTGCGACAGAGGTTGACATCGAAGCTGCCGAAATCAAAATCTGAAATAAAAAACATTTTAAATTCAGAACTCACATGTGCATTGATGAATATCTATCAGATGTACTCTCTGGGTTCAGTCCCGGGGTTCAGTGAGTTGATTTTTGAAGCAAACTGGAGTTAATTTCAATCGGCACTTTTATAATCCTAATAGATGCACGTTAAAATATCAATGCCATTCATCGAGTTTGATTCTTTGCCTTCAATTTGTTTATTTTTATTTCCACGACACCATTTCTAAACAGTTGTTTTGGAGACATATACAAAACACAACCTATCAAATTAGTAGCATAGTCTTGGATTGTATCTGTGTATGTCTGTGCAGTGTCTCCATTAGTTTCTACTCCTGCAAACGAACCTTTGGTGAAGACCTCGTTGAGGACGTTCTGCAGTTCAAAGGCGTCCACTTCTTCGTCCTCGCCGCCATATTGCCGGAAGTGACGCTCCGCTTCCGCCGCAAGACTCTGACTAGGCGCCGAATGAACCACATCGAGATTCTGCGGGAATAATATATTGTTTGCCTGGATGTAATCATATTTATTAAAAGCGGATGATAGTTTTACTGGATGTTCTCACAATACACCTACCATTATTTACATTTTTGGGACAACAAGCAATTTAGTTGTCAGCTGCTTGTGCCAATGGCCTGGAGTCTATACTGGGACCAGTAAAGATGATTCTATTTTATTTCGGGTCTTAGCTATTCCACATATATGACGGTAGTTAGGGTCGAGCATTGGGTATATTGCGTGTAACAAAAACGTAACAATAACCGATCAGAAAGATGGCTCATCAACCGCTTGAAGAAAGACTGCCAGTTAGTAGTATGAACGCGCAATCTTCTTATCCCGATAGAAATCGACTCATACGGTCGGTTTAATTGTCAACTATTATCGAATCGAATCGGTAAACTCTACATAAGATCGGAAAGCGCAAAAGTGTTATTGCTTTTTTATTGGATGAAAATCACTGCAGATCTTAACATTAAAAAACGCATTACATGCCTGGTGCTAACATAAAAAACAGCGGTGGAATAGTTGCGGCAAGTGCTTCAATCAGAGGCTGATATAGCTTTACAGGTGAACCCACGTGCCAAGCTCTTTGTAAACACAGCCCAGGGAAACGCGATCCACATTCTACACCGCCGTCGACATCTGCACAGCTGGGACATGGTTGGTTTAGCCGAACGAGACAAACAAACAAAACCCAGCTCGGGGATCAGTTGTGATTGCTGTGCCAATCAAATAGTCACTACACCCAAAACGTCATAGTGACGAAAACGTCAGACCATCTAGAAGCATATGTACAGTTTCACACTGTTCCTCGATTGCCGTGTCTATTGACGAAAACTATGAATATATGAAGAAGCAACTCTTCAGTTTCAGATATATTTAGGCGCTTTCATAAACGATGGGGTATCGCCCCCAACCACCCCTTGGGTCCCTCCCTTGGAACCTCCTCCAAGAAACCTTAGATTTCCTTATTTTCCTGCGCCTTAATTGGCCCCGCCAGGGTTGTGTGAGCGATAACTAAGATGGTTGAAGTTAAACTTAAAACTGTATATTTAATTCTACCAAGGTATGACGTTTTGGTCACTATGACGTTTTGGGTTCTAACATATGTACGTGACACGTGTGAGAGCCTCGATCCACTGCGTAAGGGTAATTTTTACACTGCCTAAGTTATTTATGGATGTTTTTCTTTCTATCTAAATGGAAACCCGCCTACTGAGAGGAATGAAAATGTGTCCATGAAAGATATATGAAATGGTAAACTAACCTGTGCTTGCACTATGGAAGTGTCCTCATCAACTTCTCTACAATACAAAAACATCAGTGTTATACATATGTTCAGCGTTTAAAATTGGAAGATTATAAATTACTCTTGTTATATATTCTCGCGTTATAATGGCGGTTTACGGTGAAAGAGGTATACCCGACTCAAAGAGGGGGATGAAATCTTTATCTTGAGCATACATATATATTTTCACGCGAACTCTTAACTCTCGCCGATATGCGTTAAGTAAATTTCCACGATTTATTTCATAATTGTATCATGATTTATTGTAATACATATAATATATTCATTGTAAGAGATATGATATACTCCTTGTAATAAATATGATATATTCCTTGTAATAAATATAATATATTCATTGTAATAAATGTAATATATTTATTGTAATAAATATAATATATTTATTGTAATAAATATAATATATTTATTGTAATAAATATAATATATTTATTGTAATAAATACAAAATATTCATTGTAATAAATATATCATATTTATTGTAATAAATACAATATATTAATCGTAAATAAAATCGAAATAAATATAATATATTAATTGTAATAAATATAATATACTAATTGTAATAAATATAATAAACTAATTGTAATAAATATAATATACTATTTGTAATAAATATTATATATTAATTGTAATAAATATTATATTTAACAATTGTAATACATATTATATATTTATTGTAATACATATTATATATTTATTGTAATAAATTTAATATTAGCATTACTCACACGATGTCGCTTTCCTTCTCGCTAAAGATCCTCAGGATGAATGCGGCCTCTTCGTTGGGTTCAAAGGCGGTGGGGACGATGGCGTACTCGCCAGGGGGCAGTCTGTGCCTGGTGCACACTTCGCGCATGTTGATGTACGCAGACACCGCCGCCGGCCTGTGGCTCTTGAAGAAATCCTTTTCCAACGACTTCTTGCCATTCGTCTGAAAAGGGCAAAATAGTTGCATGATTATTAGACGTTACGCATCCGTGCTCACAGATTTTTAAGGGCGAAGACAAGTACCTGTGGCAAGCGGTAGACCGATGGTGATGGCAAATACGTTTGGCAAAAGTAATTCAAGACGTTTGCACCAAGATAAAAATAACATTAGGCGGGATAGACAACCACATACTAGAAAAGTCCATAATGGTATTGATGGGTTTTACGTCTTAATGGATCTGTAATGGCATGCATAGATTTGTTTTTTTCGTTCATGGATTCAGTTACGTATTGCAACCGCTTGGAGCATCGCGGTTACAACATATTTAGGGATGGTAAGACGACAATGAGAGTCGGTTCCTGTGTGCATGCCAAATAACATGTAAATCGGTATAGATCGACATTTGCTTCCTTTATTGCCAGGTGACAGGTGGGGGGAATATTCCGAACGTTGCAAAATGGAGGGTACGTCCGGTCAACATTTTCCGCTATATTAAGATCGTCGATCGTTGGCAACCGATTTAAAGATGTAAATTTCAGATAACTTTTGGTGCTCACATGGGCAAAGCTGGCTAAGGAACTCTTGGGAACAGATCAATCTCAATCAAAGTAATTATTAAAAAATCCCAATGGCATAAGCAGTGCCATGTTCGGATGTATAAATTGGTTTTTAGACCACTCTTTTGTTCACACACTAAAATAAACCGGTCCACGAAATCCTAGGACAATGAGAGAAAGGTCGAAACCGCCACTGATACTGGTATAGGATTAGAACCCGCAATCATTTGCTTGGTACCACCTCCAAATAACAGAATATTCCTGCGCAACGTGATGATATCCTATGTTGCCGGGTAGTTTGAACGTTTTTCGGTATTTAGTTCTTTTGTTTGTGCGGGCATGCAAGCTTGTGCCATGTCTTCGGTGATCGTCAACGAGCGTTTTCCTGCTGACGATTTAGAGACGGAAGAAAAAGAATGAAGGCTACAATTTTGGGAGGCTTTCGAAGGATGTTCATACCAAGTAGAGTTCGTATCCCATGGTGAGATTGCCCTGGCCCTGCGCGCGCAGCTTGCGGCGATCGAGCTGCATAAGGCCGATAATAACGGTCCCGACGTCCTCGTCATCATCTTCGTCCACGTCTGTGATCTGTATCCGGTACTGAGGGTTGGTCGGAAAGGTCTCTGCGCAACGCCGACACATCCAAGACTTACTCCATTGTCAAGTACAAAACTTATTTAATGCACTTTAAGGATGCGATGAAATGGTAAAAAAGTTAATTTTCATTTGGCATAAAAATAAAAATAAATGTTTTATACAAATTCGCATGACATTAACTTTTAACTATACAACATAATATTAATTTAAAAATAAAATATAAAAAGTAGTACTGCAAAACAACTGGAACAGAAGAAAAGTGTCTTTGCTGAAGGAAAACTTGCGGATGTTGTGGCGAAAGCAAACTAGAAGAGAAATAACTGAGGTCGGAGGAAACAAGAGCTTACTGAGGACGTTCCTGTATGATGATGTCAAACTGAAGGGATTCAAGAAAATAAACTGGGGACGAACGAATGACAGCTTATGGTAGAACTTTGTGCGCTTGTAAGACCAAAAGGAAAGAAAAAAAGAGAGACAGAACAGATGTCACAAGCAATAAGAGTTTACCGGGGAAATTCGGGCTCATGTTACAGCGGAAGTAAAGCAAAAAGAAACAACTGAGCTACAGCGAAAGAAGAGCTATGTGAGACCGAAAAGACAGAAGAAAAGAAGGAACAGATGGCAGACGAACAATATCTTACTGGGGAAGTTTCTGCAGCCGCCTGCGGTGACGTTTTTCTTCCACGCGCCATTCATGACACTGCTCGCCCAGCGTTTGCTGAACGTTTCGTCTGCTACATCGGGACCAAGGTGACATATCTCCAGGCGCTGGAAGTGGGTCGAAAAGTCCTTGAACGACATCCTGGGAGAGACAGAAAGAGACTAATATTAAACACCACAGCATAATAAGTCATGATTTTAGGTCGGTTTTGATAGGTTAAAATGCAACGTTGATGTGAAACACAACTTTCACAAGTGAAATGCAATAGTCACGCATGAAGTGCAAGAAAAGTAATGTTTACACAATAAAATTTGATCAGTACGATTACAACTCCTAAAACAACTCCCATAATACTTCTAATATGATCTTTTTCAGTATTGTTATTATTCCCGGGGTCAATGAGTTGGTGTTTTAGGCGAACATTTATTGAGTGCCCCAATACCTAAACCAACTGTCGGCACGATATGTTAGTTCACTGTTCTGCACATGCTGGTTATAATAGGTCAAAAGGAATCCCTTGGTCAATACAAAAAAACAAAGCTATGCCAAAAGTAAAAACGTTATCATTTTAGGGCCACAAGGCTACAGAGGTGTTTTTGAGTGCAAGACCTATGAATTGTTCATAACGGTAAGTCAAGACGTGGGCCGGCAGTCATAACGCACTGATGTAGCCAAAGGCGCAGGATAGTTCGGTTAGTTATCTAACTTCGGTAAATAGAGTGATAAAATCTCTTCGGGTTGGTTGGTTGGTTGGTTATTCAGGACGCTTTAACCACTTTTGGTCCTATCGCGTCAATGGAGTGGAGCCATGTCCCCGGGGGTAACCCCCTACTCTTTACGAAGAAAGACATGGGATCTTTATCCTGCAACCACAGACATGGCCACAGCAGGGCTCGAACCACCGACCCACGTGCCGTTAGGCTCTCAGGTGACCAGAGCACTCAATGCGAGTACTCTAGCCCACTGAGCTGTCGCGCCGGCCCCGAATCTCTTCGAGATCAGTCGGTTTCCTGCGGCAACACGTGATTTATTTTAGCCAATCAGAAGGCCGCTATGGGACGCGGAGTTGGCTCTGGCTATTTCTCGGATCTTGGAAGCCGATCGGTTTGAATTTTGCCCGCCACCACACCAACCCTGCCTGTCAGGCAAACTACCATGCGCTAGTTTCCTTACACACGAATGTCATATGCCTCATCTTGTTCCCACCTTTGCTGTGGTTTTGAAGAATGATGTGTAGGGTTAAAATTTGCCATTCAATAAATGACACATAGTGTTGTGTTTGTGTGTTGGTGGAGCGAACTAGCACTGTTGCGTCTCTCTGACACCGTACAGGCATAAACACAATTACATAAATGTTGCCGGGTAGTCTGAGCGGATTTCGGTATTTAGTTTATTTATGTTAATTACGTGCAGGGTTTCGCGGGCTTCCGGTGCGCCAGACTCACATAGTCAATAGGGCTATCACGTGATGGCGCAAACGAATAAAAAATATGTCGTCTATCCGTTTTGTGAAGCTATATTTCTTAAATATTCTTAATCATATCGCTAGGCCTTTTGCAATGGACCCATCCCTCGGCGCCTGGCTTTTGCGCAGGTAGTCTGGTTTCCAGTCTCTCTCTTTGCGTAACATACACGTCACGCATACGCAGAGATAGTCAGGATACAATGCATGTGCGCAGAGATTCTAAACTCGTTCCGAACACGTGCTTCGTTTGTTTGTCCCCAAAATGAGTAAACCGGAAGTCTAAGCGAACGAGACTTTAGCTGCCATATAGCCGTTGTGGATCCAGACAGGGAACATGTTGACATGAACTTAATCAACAGAAACCTTCATTTACCCGCGCAGACAACTCGGTCATAAATCTAGGTTTTTCCTGACCCTAAATCTCTGACTCTGAGGTTTTTCCTCTGACCCTAAATAAAGTTCATGTAAATGACACATTGCTGGGTGGTGTCAGTACATACGGAAGGCACCTGCAGACGCCAGGCAGACGCCAGGCAGACAACACCACCTCCACCCGTTACATAAAACTGAAGGATTTGACATCAACATATATTGGTAATGTTACTAGACAGTTAATAACTCGGCAACTGAAATATATACTATATAATATTACAGACAGTAATTGTAACGTTGTGGCATTGAATATTTAATCCCTACCAGAATTCTCCGTCGTGGTCAAATTGAAGACCCAAGCTTTCCTTCACGTCCTCTGACAAATTCTGCCATTCATCAGATCTGGGAGAGAATAGCTTTGATTAGTTTAAGGCGTGCACTCACAATAATTAAAAAATGTCCATAATTTAATGGATGACTGAATTGATGTGTGGGACATTTATATATGAGCTAAACCGTGTCGCAACGATACATGAGAACAAGACCTGCCTAGTGATCGGTTTACGCTGCTAGTTTGTACTAAATTTGGTTTACATATGTAATAAACTAACTGTTAATACTGATAGTGAAAAAGGATAATAAGCCATCGCCTGATGGTCTGTTGCAAAATGGGAGAACAAAGTTTATGTATATATGATAAATATCAGCAAAAAACTAAATTATTTAATGTAAATATGATAAACTATATATGAGCAAAGAACTAAATTAGTTAATGAAAATATGATAAATTGAGGCAAAAAACTAAGTTATTTAATGTAAATAATACCAACTAAATATGTATACTGACTGGTCGCTCCAAGCCCCCTTCCATTCGCTGTCATTGCCCCACGGGTTCCGGACTCTGACCAGCTCTTCGGCACCGCCATCCGACTCCACCTGATCACGTGGTCAAATCCGTCAACGCGTGTTTCAATCATATAGTATATTGATTACAAAAAATATCCAGGTAAGATATAACTACTGCGGACACAGATTAAATGAAATATTGGGGTGTAAATTAGGCCGTATTGAGCACATGAAGGCTAAACTGGCTAAATTACCCCCCCGCCCCCCCCCCCCCCCGGACAAGGAAATGCCCGAGATGCAGGTGCCAGTGCCAGGGTTTGAACCCGCGACCTGTTAATCTCCCAGCTTACCAACTGAGATAGGGACCTAGGATCCGAATAATACGAACAAGAGCGATATGAAATGTATAAGCTAGGATCATCATGCCCCATATTATATAAAATACTGATTAAGAGTATAAGAGTCGAGACATTCCAGTTATGTTAATGGCACATTGTCTTTCGTACGGCAATGCGGTAATCGATCGCTACTAATCCACTTTGAATCAGGAATTAATGTACTATCGATTATCATTCTCCTTTTTTCGTCGAGATTTTGCGAAGCATATGAAACGAATAATTTATTCAGCAGAGCCGTGATATAACATTTTACTTTGTTAAAGCAATATTTAGAATAACATTGTAGACAGTAAACATTACATTATTTAATAGCGCCATTATGACTTCAATTTGTGTATACATTTGAGCACAAGCACCGAAAACCCACTGTATTACGTAACCTAATTCCTGGGCTGCCGATAAGCAAAAGTCTTAAATAACATGATTAATCTTACCATGTCATCAGAAAACTAAAAACATGAAACAGAGCGCACCCATAAATACACATAATACATATAGGACACCGGTAGGCTGCGGTATGTATAAACAAACGAAACAAAGAGAACAATGCATATTAAGTCAAATCCAGCTTACACGTAATTTTCAATGAATTTCCGATTTAACATACATATTTTTTTTTACATAAGAACAACATAACGAATCGTACCCTAGAATTGTACTCACCAATTTGACGTCAGTTATGGAGTAGGCGTGGCCTATTATGAGACCGTTGTCCATTTCCTCTTCCATCTGGTCAGGATTCGCCTGCAATGGAATGTTGATCCATTATTAACGCATTTCGTCAGTCCCTCAAATAACCGCTGTGAGCCATCGACATTGATGGCAATACATATCTTAGATGAAAGTTACATTGTACTTGTACGCGATGTTTAATGTTAAATTGTCACGTGTCACGAAAAGATAAAAAAAGACTTTGCAACGCAAGAATTCAATTCAAGGGACACACCCTTTTAGATACAATGCGCCAGCATTTATGTGGAAGCCAAAATTTGAACATTGGTCGAACTTGATATATATCTGGTACACATAATATCAGTCAAACACTTACGTCGATAGAACAGCCCAAAAGAGACCCCCTCTGCGTGGCCTTCAGCATGATCTGGAACAGGTTATCCGGGAGCTCTTCTCGGAAGTTGTATCTCTCCGTGACCCCGCCCGTGAAGTCTGTGAGCGCCTCACTGGCCAGGCCTCCGGAGAGGTTCTCATACGATCCGCAAAGTCTAGAGGAACAAAATATATGCTAAAGCGCAGTTGAGGAGAGGGTCTTATATACTTTGTGAAACAGTTATATTGAGTGCGAATAAGAATTGGGTGTCTTAGGCCGCTTTTTTGCACTCAAGAGCTAAATTAATTGGGGCAAAGAATCGAAAGATGAATGCATGAAATATGCCCCAAATAAGGTGCCCACGGGCCCGGATTTGAACCCAGAACCCAGGTCTCGTGCGATAAAAGGTCATTTGAGTAAAAAGCATCAACCGCTCTGCACTTGTTTGATATTGGCCGGGGTTTGGACGGGACGTTTTCATCTTCCATATAATTTTGCGTTACGGTAAGGGTCAAGGTAGAAATGCACCAGGTCACAGGGGGTAGGTACCCCGCTATTTCTTATTCTGCGTTTTTTCGAAGAAAGGCACAAAGATATATATAAGCCAGACACTGTTTAGAACTTGAACTTTATATATACTTCCACAGTTGGAACTTGACCCCACGCAACGACCGCAATCAACAGACCACGCTCTTTTCTAGGCCCTGATGCAAGCGGATTTTGACGGTAAAACGCTCCGACCGAGCGGATTTTGGCGGTGAAAAAGGGGGGCTTTACTGCGGAATACCCCCACCTACAGCATTGTATCCCCCTTGCAGTGGCCTAGTCCATGTCCACTCACTTCGCATACGCTTTCTCCAACAGCGGAGACCAGAATTCGTTGCCCTCTGTGGAATGCATGAAGATCAGTTTACCGTCCAACGTGGGAAGACGGTCATCGACGCAGACCTCAACCCAACGACCGTACTGCCAGAAGACGAAGCGAAATACGCCTGCAACATACAAGCCAACATATTAGTTTTACTATCGATTCACGCAGAAGCGTTAAGCTGTAGCCCAAGGGGAATTTGAAAGATTCCTTTCTTCGTGTTACATAAATATTTTTAGTTTTTTAAGGCCAGCCTATAGTACGAAATAATCTATAACAAAATACTTTGTGTTAAAGCGGCATTTGATAGCCGAACAAGGACCGAAATAGTCAAAAGCTTAACCGTTCATATATATGCAGGACAGGTTATACAAGAAGCAATACGAGACCCACTCCTCAACTGGCCACGTTCTTTTACGTTGGTTGTATATTCAGAGCGCGTTTAACCCATCCTGATCATATCACGCCAATGAGAGAAGGAAGGGAAGAGCGGAGCCATGTCCCCGGGGTATTGTTCATTTACGCATTTCAATGTGATAGTTAGTAATATTTAGCTGGACGTACATTACGTCCAACGTTTGGTATGCCCCATATTTAATGTCCGGAATTCTTACTACGCAATTCAGATCATGTTGTCGACATAATGACCCATTGCATATGATCTAACATACCTCATAAGCTACGTAACCTACCTCCATAGTCATTTTGGAACGACTGGTCTGCGGGAACGACTTTTCTGAAGAGTTTCTTATTGGTTGTCAAAGACGCAACAGCAGCCAGAAGCCAACAGTTCCCTGTTGGAGTGCAAATAAAGTTTACAGTATTTATTCTGTTGCTTTCAATCGCAGAATGGGAGAAGGCAAGCAAGGATTTATATCAACTAAACAGCATTGTCACCATTCTATTAATACTGAAATGTACATGCTGAAAGTTTATTTAGACCTTTACTTGAAACAGTTGGTGCCACGAAAAAAGCTTTGGCTCATATTAATCTTCTTTGTTCCCACGCTTATATTATCGAGTTATAACGCCCCAACTAGTAGAAGGGGAGACTTTTTCCACTCACACCTACCAATTTAAATTCTGGGAGCGAGGAAAGTGACGTCAAAAGGGAATACAAACACATGTGCTTTTACATTGAGGTTCAGATTATCTCCGCTTATTGGCTTGAGCACAACGAAAAGCACTCAATCTTGTCAAACTGGATATCTCAGTGGGTCAACAATCAACCCAAGACTTACCCAGTACACCCTGCTTCACATCAAATCGACTTGCGCCACCTACAAACATCTGCGGATCATCGCAGATTTCCTGGGAAAATAGAAAGAACAGTTATGTAGCGTACCATTCCGCTCCCACGGCTAGTAGAAGCACATTGGGTGAACGGAAATGGATTCGACTCCAACTAAGAGCTATTGATCGGCGGCATAGTGCTCTAACTACTACATCGGGGAGGCTTCCCGCTAGAAAAATAGCCTCGTATAAACGACTGACTTTATTCTGTTGCGTGGCCAGCCCGACAGCTTAGTGGGTTAGAGCGCTCGCGATCCCATGTCCTTCTTCGCAAAGAGTAGGGGGTTATCCCCGGGGACATGGCTCCACTCTCCCTTCCTTTTTCCATGGACGCGATTTGACCAAAAGTTTTTAAAGCGTCCTGAATATACAACCAATCTAGCCTGTTGTTTAAGCGAAATACAATTGCATAAATGAAACGCCGTACGCTTCGATATTGTGGCTTGATCGCAATAAAAGTAGGGTAAGACAAAAAATTAACTACTGTAACAGAGAACGCGTCACCAGGTCACTGCAGTAAATATATGATTAACCATGGGAAAACAGGTGGAGAAAATGGAGAAATTGGAACTTGATACAACATGGAATAAATAGAAACAACCTAATTACAAATGGACAAACAATAGGACATTAGTCGGAATTTGGCCGCTTGGGAGATTATTTCGCGCATCTGTATCAACATATATAACATGACACTTACGCTTGGTCTTTTCCACTCGATGTCGCCAGAGACAGGAGCCTCCTTCACATACACAGACTCGGTTTCCGCCGCGAAATCCGGGTCCTCCCACAGCGACTTCTGTTTGCTGCACTTCTTCCGGATTTCGTCGTATTTTGATTTGCCTCCTGAGGAATCCACATCCTGAACCGTGGACCGAGGATCGGCTTTTTTCTCCTTCTTATCGCCCCGCTTGAAGAGCTTCTTGAAGAAGCCACCGATGGACTGTTGTTCATTCTCCTTTGACTTGGCAATGGTCGGTGGCGCCCCCAGGGGAGTGGAAGGTGAGTCATCCCGTGGAGCGTCCGTAAGTTCGCGTCGGGGCGGTTGAGACGGGATTCCCAATACCGGACGTCCATTTGCGGAGGAGTGAGGATGAAACGAATTCTGCAAAATACCGCAATGGGAAATATCGGTGTTTAGGTGGCCATTTTTGTGCATGGATTAAGGCTCAATTGGACCACGAAATATCTCGATGAAAAATGTTTCTATGTCTTGAGTGGCCTTCGTGCCAAGAAACCTTCCGTGTCAATGGGACTAGCTGGATGAAACGTTCCCTATATACAGGTGCCATCCCGGGAAGACTATATGTTGGAGTTAAGCAAAACATGCCACCGAGGACGGTGCCAGGATTCCCATTCATGAAGTTTTGTGATGCTATTGAGCCCGCTTAGAGTCGAGCTTGGGAGGACGCCATGTTTACTTCTTACCTAGTAAGGATATATGTTTATACGCGTCTGTTATCTGTTACTGTTGTCCAAAAGCAACACAAAATAGGACATAATTTACGCAAAGCCCAACCAGCACCCTCGTATTGACACCAGCATGCAGCAAACAGTTTAACAAAAGACAACGATAAGTAGACATCTTAATTACAGCCAACCACTATAAGGGCCCAGTACTTACCCGCATCATTGACTGTCGCTGTTGTTGCTGCTGCTGCTGTTGCTGCTGCCACTGTGATAACGGATCGGTAGCGTCTGGGAACATCTTCTCCACTTTCTCCATCATCTCTTCTGGAGGTACCCCCCAAAAGTTTATTTGAGTCCCAGAGTCGTTAATAAAATTCAGCTTCCCGTCCTTACTTTGTAGAGTTCTGTTTTGCTCTAGCTTCTTCGGTTTAATTTTCATTTCTTTCTCTTCTTTGTCCTTCTTCTGTTCCTTTCCGTCTTTGTTTTTCTCTTTCTTTTTCTTCTTCTCATCCTTATCTTCATCTTTGTTTTTGTTTTTCACTTTCTTGTCTTCGTGGTCATCCTTATCTTTCTTCTTCTCGTCCTCATCTTCATCTTTGTTTTTCCTTTTCTCTCTCTCGTCCTCGTTGTCATCCTTCTTTTTCTTTTTCTCTTTCTTGTCTTCGTGGTCACTCTCGTCATCTTTCTTTTCTTTCTTCTTTTTCTTCCCTTCTTTTTCTCTGTCTTTTTTCCCATCATCCGAGCTGTCTTCCTTATCTTGCTTTTTCTGACTTCTCTCTTTTCGGTCCTTCGTTTTGTCGTCTTTTTCTTTCCCGCCTATTACTTTATGGTGTCTGTCTTTCCTGTCCTTATGTTCTCTACCCCCTCCTTCCAATACACCAAGCCGACTGCCGCGTGAGATTTCTGTCCCGTCCTCGCTGGACAACTCATAATCATATTCAACTCCCAGTGATCCACGTTGCCCTCTATTGTAGCCTCCTCCATGTCCCCTCTCTCCCTTCCTTCTCATCTTCTCTTCTTTCATCCTCCTTCTTTCACCAACGTCACCAGCATCGTCAACAGACGAACTATCCACATCGTCCACCCCGCTGGACGAATCACCAGTCTTTACCTTCCGGTCATTCTTCCCTCTTCCCTTTCCATCGTTCTTCCTTTCCCTCTTCTCAAACCGATCTTCACCGGACGTCTTGTTTTCACTGGGCAGGGAGCCCTCTGTATCCTCCACAACCGTCGACCCCGAGGTTTCCTTATCACGGAAGTACCCGGCGGCGAACCCCATTTCATAGGCCACCTCGGAGGTGGGCGTCGTGCGACCCGTATTCAACGTCTCCTCATCCCGGACCCGCTCTGCCGCTCTCGCCGAAATCTCGTCGCGTCTCTCAAGCAGTGGATCCCTAGTCACGCGAGAGCCTACGCGCTTGGAATCTCGGGAAAGAAGAGGGTCGTAGTCCATGGGGACGTCTTCAAATCGCACTCGTGGGGTTGCCTCGCTCCAAAAGGCGGGAGGCTCTCGAAATTCTGAAGCAATTAAAAGCAAAACAAATTGTAATGGATTTGCCAGGTCAAGTCTTCCTGCCGACAATTGTTTATTGCAACCACATGACCACATGACAAAGTATAAGATGGCGTTACGCTTTGGCTTTATTGAAAACTGTAATACTGTTACATTACGTTATTATTCAAATGTGTTCAGTTATTCTGCTAAACTTTGATAGTTTGGTTAATGTGTGTTAGTCACATAAATACCTGGCTCGTAACTTCGTCTGTGGTGCGTGCCTGGGCTCTGAAATAAGCAACAACACATAAATGATATACCGCGTGTGCCCATATTTATACATGGCATGCTATCCTAAAAATATAACCTTGAGGAACTCATTAAACGTTTCCTCAGATTCCAAGGTAATTGAGAATAAGGTAAATGTAATTGTTATAATTATAATAATTTGCTACCAGATGTTTTACGCTTTCGTGTACATAAAAATATACCTGTGGGTCATCTAATGCAACTGAATGTAAAGAATATTCCTTAAAAACCGCGGCATCCCGATTAGTTATTACTCGTGAGCTACCTTAGACCGGGATCGCGGTCTTTCCCGGGAACGCGAGCGTTTCCTCTCCGGGGAAAGCGTCCGGTCAAGGGACCTTGACCTTCCACGTGGCCTCTCCAATGACCTATCCTTTGACCTTTCACGTGGCCTCTCCAATGACCTTTCCCTTGAGCTTCCACGTGGCCTCTCCAATGACCTTTCCCTTGACCTTCCACGTGGCCTCTCCAATGACCTTTCCCTTGACCTTCCACGTGATCTATCTAATGACCTTTCCCTAGTTCTTCCTCCAGTCAGTTCTCTCGCCTTCACCAACACTCGTTCTCTTGACAGTTCTCTGGCCCGGGCCAACGACCTCTCGGCCGACAGGGGGTCATCGCGCCTTCGCGACTTGACGAAGTAGTTGCTTATTTCTGTCACGCCCCCGTCGTCTTCATCGTAGTCATGGATACATCTCTGGTTTTCCCGCCACGCCTGGCGGGTGCCGCGGTGGCCGGTAGCGGGACAACTGGGGCACTCGTGGCTGGGGCGATACGCCGCGTGCTGGGGCGGCGCGAAGTAAGCATCCAGCGCGGTCAGTCCACTTCTATCGGTCAGCATTCCGCTCCTGAGACGATTAATCAAGTGTAAATATATCACACAATTAATACAGCCTGACAGTCATCAAGTCAACACCTCTCGATGGCTTAACCAACGGGATCACGCGCGGCTGGAATGATGAGAGAAGTGATGGAGTACGTCAAACATACGTCAGTCCCATGGAATACATACAAGTGCCAAGGGTTCTGGGATGGAACCAGGGTCTGTCTATCTGAATATATGTGTGCCACGCACTGATCCGTAAGAGAGTCCGAGATGCAATGGTCACAACGATGACCTCCGGTTTGGGAAATCGCACAACACATCACTGCTTAATTGGGAGACTTGGTAATAGGCATGCAGCCCAGACAGAGCGACAGAACATTAATGTGACGACTGAGGTAAGTTCTGTATTCTGTATTCAAGTTTAATCTCATATTGTTCTTCTCAGCCGTATAAGCCTTAAAATAAACAAGGAAGACCGAAATTCGAACAAAATAAATCCATCCCCCGCCCTAAATGTACAGAACCAAACATGCAACCATACGGATGATTATAACATAATAATCAAAGGCTACAGTAATAGAAGGAATGATATATACCTTCCGCCGTCAGACTGCAGTTCGTTGATACGCGATGCGCCATCGAAGTGACTGTCCAAGATGTCGGATTCGACTTCGCTGCCGCAGTCCCTGGCTGAGCACAGAGTGCTGCTATCAGTGGAGATACCGTCAGATGAGAGACTGTCCGAGGTGACGCTGTCCCCGGGGTCGCGTTCAATGTGCCTGTCATACAGCTGGGATTCCCTCAGTCGGTCTCGGAGATCCTTCTCGTAGTTTTCCAGCAGTCTGGAGCTGGCCTCTAACTCGTCTTCTAGAGTGATGCTGCTTACATCAGAGGAAAGGCTAATGACGCTCTCACTCATCAGAGGAGGTGTCGTCATGGCATCATCTGACGTCACATCCGTTAGTTGGTCGACGCTGGATGCATCGTCGGAGTCTAAGAAGTACTGAGCCGACATCTCCACCACGATAAATGTCTGAGACGACACAGGGCTTTGATTGCGGCCATTTCTGAAACGAGAAGAAATAATTAATCCATACACTTCTGGGGAATGGCCGGTTTTTAAATATTTTATTTTATAATTTAAATGCAGTCTACAATTATTTAACAGTGTTCGGCGAGTGTTCAAATCAGGTTAAATGACAAACTGGCATACCCATCCAAGTGGCAGATATAAAGATTACCGGTGTATATACCGGTATATATATGCACACCATAACATTTAGTTAATAACAAATTAATAACCGAAGTACACAATTAATTATACTTGAGTAAACCTGACCTGAACAGAACTGAAAAATCAATTTGGTTAATTCCATTACATTCAAAGTAATTTGGTGACTGATCTATGTTATTTGCAAAAATCGGTCAATTATCGAAAATCGTTAAAGAGCAGTATACATGGACAGAATGTTGAATGTGACTGACTGAGACTTGACACATGTACATATGTTAGAACAACTAACCGAGAGATTTCAACAGCCTTGACAGTTCTCGGGCCTGGTTTCATCCTGAAAGGACCTTTATACTTGAATGTGCTATCATCCTGAGGTCTGCCATGGTGGTAAGGACGAGGTTCAGAACCATTTGTGGTAAAGTAGACATGGTTTTGAGGATTGTCTGAAATTCAAAAATATATTGAAGGTCTGTTTAAGGTAAAGCTGAAACTAAGGAAACAAATTATTGCACCACTATCAGATTTCAGCTTCTAAGTCACATTTACTTCAGCAAATGATATATATGTATTGTAAAACTAAGGTCTTTATTCACACAATAATAAATTGAAGGTATGATCGAGTCACGCAATTATATATGCAACTTTAATGCTACTTAAATTATTTTACTAATTAATGTAATGAGAACATGTGTACAAATGCAAAGTGGCCTAAAAAATGATACATGCATTGATCATTGCTATGATTTATAGCAAAAATAAAGCTGGATTGCCTTGTTTTTGAAACATGAATCATTTAACGGACAACTGACTGCAAAACCAAAATGTACAAACCTCTTTGTATTTGAATGAAAGTATCACTAGTGATTTCTCCAGTTCTAGTTCCATGTGGTCTGCGAATTGGATTGATAGTTGGAGGCAGGATGGAGATGTCTCTAGATGGCATCTTGATTTTGTCAGATGTTATCAGCTTCCCTGTGGCATACCATGGCAGGAAAATAAGATAATATCATAAAAATATTTTAAGGAATTATTGATCATCAAATATCATATATCTTTAACTTGAAATATAAATTACCAATGCTGTGCATTTGCCAAGAGAAGAAATAGAAGACCTGACAAAAATGCATCAGTCCAGAAATCATGAGATGTTACAGACATTATCTGGGTCAGTGGGCTGGCATACTAGAGTGTCTAATTTTGAAGACAATGCCTTCCATCCCACCAACCAAGACTCCTCCCCTCCACCTGGTAGCAGCTATTAACATCTTTTACCTCCCCCCTTTCCCATTCCCCTCCACCTGCGCACTGACTCCCCCCAACCCTGATCTAGGTGGTAAAGACTTCATACCTCTGGGGGGCAAGACTTTATCTAGCTAAATCTAGCCGCACACACCCCTCTTTTTTTTCTGATGGCCTGTGTAGCTGTATAGGGCTGCATCTATGCATAGACGCTAGACAACTAGAGCTAGTAGACTGGTAGAGGGGAGTCTGCTGCTGACCTAAATCTTGGCGCAAGTGCCCTGAGGCAAGCCTGCTTCTCTAGGGGCACAACAGTACCAATGTTAAAATCCTTAGACGTTAGTAGGGAATCAGCTGTAGCTTTTATTATAATGTGGGCAAGTACAATAATAGTGCTTACATATTCTATATACCTTGTTCTATCTTCTGACATCAAGAAAGTGTGTCAATACCAAATTGTTGCAGTCATATTTTCGCGAACAAATGTTGGAGCATGCAACTTTTCCCTACCATGCAACCGCTATGAGTATGCAGCGCCATCTGGCAAATCCTGCCACCATTTGAACCATTTGTAGCCTGGGTCCGAAACTTAATTGCCACAGTCAACTGGGCTCGCATTAGCATTCGCCCATTTGGCGAGAATATTCGGGATTTGGCGATAAGAACTTCCTGGACACTCGCCAAAATGGCGAATATAAAATTTCAACTAGAAACACATTTTTATTCATGTTTTTTTCAACAAATGGAACCAGAAAATCCTCGAACAAATATTTGGCTAATTTTGGCTAATGTTTTTCCACGGAATTAGCCAAATTGGCTAATGAAAAAAATATCCTAGCGCGAGCCCAGGTCAATTACCTGTGAAAGAAGGCACCGCTGTTCTCCTTAAGTTCAAAGTGAGCGACTGATAATTAAAGCCCCCTAGCAGAGTCATATGCTAACATAGCCTGAAAACAAGACGTTACTGTCATTAGACAGTTGGAGGGGCAACAAAACAAGACGTTACTGTCGTTAGACAGTTGGAGGGGTGACTTACTGTCGCCCCTCCAACTGTCTAACAACAGTAACATCTTGTTTTCAGGCTAATGCTAACAGAGAGGATAAACCAAGTCGCATTCATGCCACTGGCATCTGCCCAAAACAAATCTGGCAGATGGCTGGTCCGGAACAGTTGTGTGCTCCAACATTTCTTCACGAAAATATAACCAAAACAACCTAGTGTCGATACCCTTTATTGATGTTAAATGATAGAATAAAGTGTATAGAATAAAATAAAAGCTACAGTTGATTCCCTACTAACGTCTATAGATTTTAACATTGATACCGTTGTGCCCCAAGTCTACAGAAGTGGGCTTGCCTGGGGGCACTTGTGCCAAACCTAAATCATTTTTTTTTTAATTGTAAGTTACGTGGCAGTCTCTGACTCTGGAAAGGAAGTAACATATTGAAATTCCCCTCGAATTTGCTGGTGTCAAAGCATATATAAGGGACATGTCAAACTTGAGAACAGAATAAGCTCGTTGTATGGAAATGGTGTTGACTAGATCTATTTACATCTGTTGACATTTGTCTATTCTTGACCATGCAGTCCGGAACTGGCAGTTGACAATTGACAGTCAAAGACAAAGTCAAAGACTCGAGAGTCAAGCTTCATAACAACAAAAACGACTGTTTGTGAAACGTACGAAAAGGCTAGCCCTTCAACACATCCTCAGATGTTAATTGGTGTGTTTCGCATGAGATTCAGCTTGCTATTTAGTACGGTGACATCGCACGGTACCTGTATAATGAAGTTTTGATTCCAAAACACGAGACAAGCAATGTCGCCAGGTTGCTAACAACGCATTCCAGAATATTTACCGCGAGACTACCAGACTGCTGCTGTTCACCAGATGGCGCCACCGACTGGGGGCACTCTTCTCGACACTCTCCGACAGAGGGCGTTCGGTAGAGGAGTAATTTGCGCGAGTTGCGTGAGAGCCCTGGTGAGAGCCGTTACGTAAAAATGTTTTAAAAGGCCCGGGGGGAGGGGCAGTCCGCGGATGTCCCTTGATGCCTGAGAGAGCTGGCATTTGTGTGTGTGTGTGTGGGGGGGGGGGGGGGGTTTCTTTATTCCCAGGCCATGAGGCATTAAAAACAGAACTCTGCGCATGCATTGGAAGGGCGGATACATGATACTAAATTGACAATTTCACGACACGGTTATTTAATTGTGACCGATATGAAAAGTCGGCTTGCCATAGCGCCTGTGTGAGTGAGTGTGTGAGTGAATGTGTGAGTGACTGCTTTTCGTAAGGTGCGCCACTCTGGGTGCGCCAGGTTGGTGATGAGTGAGTATGAAAGTGAGCATGAAAGTGAGTTTGAGAGTGAGGGAGCGGCCACCGTAAGATGTTCATTTGATTGTTGGCCTGTATTAGCCAATCCGCCAGCGTTAAAATGCGTCTTGTCCCATCCTTTCCTTGTCACAGCGGGTATATAAACGTAAGGGATTCTGACTCGTGACTATGGTTCCGTCGCAGCTCGGGGCAGGCTGATATTTATTAGTCGCTGTGGTCCGACTGGAAAGGTATGTCACCTGTTTGTATGATGCTTTGATATAGATATGCGTTTCTATTGGATTATTTAAATAGTATGGATTTAAATAACTATATGCCTTTATCCTTGTCATATATCTTGTATTTACGCTCGATATACTTCCATGAGTACTTAGATGTTTTTCGTCTTTCCCCAGACTACCACGCAATCTTAATCTTTGTATACATTTGTTAAATAAATGTACATGAGTGAACCACACCGGCTGTTTTAGTCTGTGTCATAATATTAAAATTTCCAGTTCACGATTACTGAAAATCCTTGATCACGGCCGTCGGCTAATACCCCATTCCCATTTCGCGAAGAATTATTTTCCTCATTCCCAGTTCACGGTGAAATGAAAAGCCCAATCTCGAGGAACGCAAATACCCCCTGCGCACCCCCCCCCCCCCCCCGCCTCCCCCGAAAGACCGATTTAAGGCAGATGAACCGGGTGTGTGTGTTCTAGAGCAAGTATGTGAAAACTGAGGGTCTTTTGGGGCGAGAATATTTGAAAATAGTGGGTATTTCCCGCGGCATGCAACAAGGGTCAATTGACATGAAAGCCCCCTTATATTTTGTAACTCGCTTTCCACGTTAGCTAGGATCTTTGTGCTGTAACATGTCAGTCTATGGACCTACTATCGTTTTTGTTTTTATTGTGAGTATTTTTATTGAGTATTGAGTGAATCCTATGACCCGGACATTCTTTGCCTACTACCCTATGCATATGATAAACCCAGTGGCACGTGAAAACTTGTGCACACGAGCGTTGTTGAACCCCGTATTTTACCCGGTATTGTATGATCGGAGCATATTATATAGATATTATGCTGGGTATATGGAATTATGCTGACATATTTTATCTCATGAAGGGACCAAACTACCAATGTGGCAATAATTCGCCCCTCCCCCCTCCCCCCCCCCACCCCGCCCCCTCCATGCACGTATTGATTGACTGTGCCTGTGCCGTTGCCTGAACTAATCGGTCGCTTACGCCTGGATGCACAAGACTAATCTTAAAACAGTGATGACCACTTTTATGGGAGAATGTGGTTGTTGCACGAAATGCAGGAAAAAAATAATTGCACCCCTCGGGATTGAACGCACGACCCCACTATCAAAGGGAGACGTTTGATTTAATTTGCCGTTAACTTTCCAATGGACAAATCAACATATGGACCTTAGCTATCTTCCACTAAGCAGATAAGCTCTGTTGAACTGATAGCATCCCACTGCTGGTCGGGGATACCCCCCAGCTGGAGGGGGTCACCCGTTCCGTGTGGCATAGACCTACACGTTCGGCTATTGCCAAATGCAGGGGCGGATCTAGGAATTTGCCAAGGGGGAGGTTGCTCTCTGAAAACTTGCGACCGGGGGGTGTGCTCTATTAAAAAAAAGGAACCGGGGGGGGGGGGGGGCGGAGGGCGTGCTCGGAGAAGCCGACTTTAACAGTGTATGTTCTGGTTCCCAAGGGGGGGGGGGGTGTTTCTCTCTGAAGACTTGCGACCAGGGGGGGGGGGGCGGGCGGAGGGCGTGCTTGGAGAACCAGACTTTAACAGTGTATGTTCAGTTTCCCAAGGGAGGGTTGCTCTCTGAAAACTTGGGACTTTAACATGTATGTTAATATGTATGTTGTATGGTTCTGGTTCCCAAGGGGGGGGGGTGTTTCTCTCTGAAGACTTGCGACCAGGGGGGGGGGGGGGCGGGCGGAGGGCGTGCTCGGAGAAGCCGACTTTAACAGTGTATGTTCTGGTTCCCAAGGGGGGGGGGTGTTTCTCTCTGAAGACTTGCGACCAGGGGGGGGGGGGGGGGGGGCGGGCGGAGGGCGTGCTTGGAGAACCAGACTTTAACAGTGTATGTTCAGTTTCCCAAGGGAGGGTTGCTCTCTGAAAACTTGGGACTTAACATGTATGTTAATATGTATGTTGTATGTTCTGGTTCCCAAGGGGGGGGGGTTGCAACCCCCCTAACCCCCCCATCTAGATCCGCCACTGCAAATGTGCTTGACAAAAATGAAAATTTGCAGAAATATTCATTATTTGTTAACTAGGTTGAACAATAATGAGCTGACTTAATAGTGACCATTGACGGCATGAGAGAAAGGCCCTTGTGCCACTCACCAGGGCCACACATCATATGCACTAGCCGTTCGCGTGCAAACTTGCAGGTATAGCCGTTCTCGCGTGGGAATTCCCAACATGTGGTTAAGGCCAATGGAACTGCGGCATATAGAGCGGGTCAACGGGAAAAAAACACCCCTCCCGAGCGCATTTTGGCCGCCACCCCACGAAAGTAGTATGAAAGTCGCGGCTGTGATTACGTGGTAGCATGTTGTTTGAATGCCGAGAACACCGGGGTAGTGTGGAGGATGATGGTAAACATTAGGGATGGGGTAGATATCGCAAGAGAGCTAGGGGATGGATGTGATGGTAGAAAGAGAATGGATACCTAGAGGGAAGAATGGCTATTCAGAGAGGCAGAATGGAAAGTGTGGCAGAGTAAGACGATAGTGTAAAGACCTTCCAGGGGCGGTATTCATAAACCACACGTAAATTTTTGTCCTATTGTTGTGTGTGTAAGCTCCGATGACTAATGGACCCACGGACACGGTGTGATCTTTCGTTTCTTTATTCGCAGTAAGCAATAATCCGGGAGTGTCGTGGCCGGGGATAAAACGTAAGCGATTCCAGTATTCAAACAGTATGTCTGTTCCCTTCAGTTCCTCTGGAGCAAGTGGCGCGGGAACGCGCGGCGGGAGCGAGTCCGCGAATCCCCACGCAAAGGCTCATGGGAGTCAACGTTCAAATAAAATTAATACTTCTCTAAACACCGAAAACACATTGCCTACCCGGCAACACTATTATTACGAGTTAGTGGTCATGTTAACTAGTAACTTACAATAGCATTAAATATGAAGGGCCCTGTTGCCCAAGCAATCGACAATCGTTGCCATATCGACATTGCATAGAACAATGAAAGATGACGGCATTTTATTGGCCCTTCATCAATCTCGTTATGGCAGCCCTTCCTTTTCATTTCATGAAAATGTGCGGGCTTCGCCATAAACCTGAGTTAGACGCTTCACTTCGCCATAAACCTGAGTCAGACGCTTCGCACCGCCATTAAAACAGAGTGGCGGGGGCAGTCGGCGCGAGCGAGTCGCACTCAAAACGCTACACCCTGTAACATTGGGTGAGTTCGGGTTAGCCCCAGTTCTGTGGCTGTAGGAGGGGCAAAAAGCTGACAGGGCCCGTCTACAGCCACAGAGCCAACCAAGTATTTTATCCCTGAACGCCTTGGGTTGCCGTCTAACCGCATCTCTGTGAAACAAACTAAGCAACACTCACCGCCAAATCCTCAACTCATTATATGTGTTATGTTACTGGGTAGCACCGTTGATATATTTGAACAGACTCGATGTTCCATGACATGTCCATCAGTTCCCACACAACAAATTTCGAATCGCCCGCTCACTCGCCTCACGCCTTATCACGGGCGAAATCACGCCGTGAGGAGCTGTCCCACCATCCTCAGTCACACTACAATCCACAGCCAGAGACATTAATCGGGTCGGACACTTTATCACGGGTGAAATCACGCCGTGAGGAGCTGTCCGACCGTCCCCAGTCACTATTCAATCAACAGCCAGAGACGTTACACGGGTCGGACACCTTATCATGCGTGAAATCAAACAGAGTTTAAAAGTTGTCCGTTCCGGCGCCGCCCCTTTTTCAAGATGTAACGATGCCAACTGTAACGCACATATTAACCCATCCGCTAATCAGACCTCTAAAATTAAACACTCTGGGGAAGTCACAATATTCCACATTTCCACATATGATTCTTTTGGACGTAGTTTTGCAGATAATCCATTATCACGAAAATGAACCTATCAAAGTAATGACCTGTTCATGTAACAAATACATTATCTCTGTATTTACGAACAATCATTGCCTGTTAGATTGGTACAGAGCGTATTAATGGTTATTTTAGCCCATCATATGCATCGTAGTCACTACATGGAAGGAACAAAACATATTAATGTAATCCACTGAAGGTATTGCGGTTAGCTCAGCCCATCAAGTTGGACTTGAATCAATTTTACCCAGGAAATGTCTTCCTCCTCTGCACGATTTGCCGCGCGACCACAGGCCCTGCAGGTGTTCTCAAGATTCTCTATAAAACAAACTCTCGGGGTTGATCTTATGTCTGACCGTGAATTCACTTGTTATATGCGCAATTAACTATTGCAATTAGTCTAAAATGTAAGCTGCTAGGAATATCGGTGCTTACCAGCGAAGCTGATATATATATATAACTTCTATACTATATATAACGCTAGCGTTGAATAAATAAATAATAAATAAATAATATTCATAAAACCCAATGACGAAGTATCCTCAAAATCGCAACACTTATACCAGATTGGACGAGAAGGGTTAAAGCGATCTCCCTACGATACAGATGCATGAACGGCTAACTTGCTCGACTCCTGCTTTGCAGGATGCAGTCAGCGAACTGTAAATGAAATACGCAGTCAATAAAGGAGCACATCATTAAGACGAAAATCTACGTCATACGTCCAAAACATAATTTTCCGCCCTAGGTCTCTTAATATTACAGCTAGAGATCCGCAATTAGTGTCAAAATACTCAGCTCCTCAAAATCTTTCGCGTTACTTGCATCAAATTTGACGTAGGATCAAACGTTTTCGCGCCACGGGCTGTTAAATCGCATCCAAGGTCAAGGTCACAACAAGCCCAAGGTCACGAATCATGTTTTTCTTCGTAGCTCCGTTAATATTGGCTCTAGAGATCCGCGGTTTGTCTCAAAGTATTCGGCTGAGAGAGGCACAACAGACATGTGGTCTAAGATTTCACCTCACTTTTATAGTTTTCGAGCTATTGGATGGTTAAATTTGACCCGAATAAAGAAAAATCGCTGTGCCTACATAAATGCAAATAGACTTCCTGTATGTCGTGGAATAGGTACCAATATTACTGACATCATGTGTGCCAAATACCATACAAATCAGACCAGTGCTTTGCACGCAAAAACACAAAAGAATTTAACATGGCCGATCCCATTATAAAGCTTCAATACGCCAAATGACTCACGGCGCACTGAAATTTCGGCCTGAACTCTGTCAGTAATGCGCTGCGCATGCGCATTTGCCCCCCGGACACCTTATCACGCCGGACAGATTATCATGCTACACAGGCTCATCTTGTGACCATACGAATGTTTGGGCTCGTTTCTTTGGCCCAGGTTCGGTATCCCGCATGGGACCCACAACACGTGACAGGAAACTTTCCGGGTGTGCCGATAGGGGTATGCGTATTCCAACGGAATGCAAACAGCGTTCCGCACATCGGTACACGTGAAACCAACCTACCCCCATGACCTTTCAATCATGCAGCCGCCATCTTCTCCCGAATGTCCCGTGCTGTTTTGAACCTTGCACATCGGCATACCGAATGGATGCGCGCACCCGACCCGGGTGAAAGAAGTGTCGGGCGGTTTACCGAAGCGCAATGTGCGCATTCGGGTTACCGCAGGGATATACCGAGCTACAAAAGAAATGCGCCCTCTGATACACAACCGCCATAGAACACATGACTGCGAACATCACATCACCCACGGACCCCCCCCCCCAACCCCCCTACATCCACCTCCCCACCCTCCTCACATCTTAGCTGTTTGTAATTTCTTTCCAGTAACTATGTCCACCGCACATAGTCACAATTTCGACTTGACTGTATATCTGCCGGCAACACCTTGACAGATTTTGCTTGTCGGTCTTCGTTTTTTTGTTTTTTTTTTGCTATTCTAGCAACTTTCAGCATATGTATAATTGATATCAAATGCGCGTTTTACTTCGAAGTGCGCAAAAAAACACAATTAAGATGGGGGGAGGGGGTGGCGGGCAAGGGGTACTCTCGTTTTCCTTGTAATAGGCTTTTCATGTCACCGTGAACTGGCTGGGAATTTTAATATTAAATGTATAACCGTGAATCGGGAAATCGTCAACTTATATCATGTATCCGCCCCTTCCGTTGTATGCAGGGAGTTATCCATTTAATTCGTCGTGACCTGGGAATAAAGAAATTTATTCTTCGTTATCTAGAGACACGACCCCGCCTTGCCTCCCCCCCCCCCCCCTCCCCCAATTAATATTGCATCGTATCATGTGGACTCCGCACTGAATCTGATTCATAGTTATTCGTTCCGTCGACGTAAGATGGCCGACCCCAGCGTATGTTGTGATTTACGTATTCTGACTGCGCATATGACTGATAAATATGCGTGCTAATCTATCATTTTAGTATACCCTGCGGATTTAAAAAAAAATAGGCGGCACATATCTGGATCAATAAGTTAATCTTATAAGTGACACTTATGGGGCCTTATAGAACGTACGTTAAGGGGCAAATGAATCTGGTGATATTTCACGGGAAGGTGGGGGGGGGGCATGTATGTGCTGTAGGCGAGGCAGCTGATGCGACAACTGACCGTTTGTCATTTGTCACACCCGGGCCCGTCGGAAGCGCACTACTTTGGATGATTTGGCTATCATCCAAAAATGAAGACGTCACCGGTGGTAATTGGCAAATGTTCAGTACCGCCCCCGTCGCAAATTTGAGCCTTCTGCTTCTCCACTTTCATTTTGCTCCCGAGGGCGCTGGTCACACTTCAGCAGGTGGCTCTTTGTACGACCCTTTATTTCTACTCATTGTATAATCAATGTATATGAAATACAATTAAGCACCAAAAGCCACAACTGCCCAAAACCTTGAGAAAATCGGAAAAGTCTGCAATTGAGGTTGCATGAGGTAGTGACATTGTTATAAATAATAGAAAAAAAAGTGGTGACCCTGGAATAAAAACGCCAGGGTCGCAATCTTTAAAGACTACGATAACCAGACATAACAACTTGCAGCTGAACAAACAACATTAGTCTTGCCGTAGTGAATTCGTTGATCAGTCGAAGGTATTTGCACTATGCGATGGAGTGTGAGAGTGCCCCGTTGAAGGGCAATTTACCTGGAGGCCACATAAAATTGATTGTCATACGGATTCATCGATCACTCAAGGTTATCAAGGCTATAAAAAGTGATTGCATTCAACTCTTTCACCAGCAGTACCAGCATCGAGTTCAGAAAAAGGAATTCAGAATGAGGATCTTGGTTGTCCTTCTTGTTGCACTTTGCCTCCGGGCTTCAGGTATGGATGCTTGTTTATTTGTAATGAAGTATGGGTTAGACATGTCTACACGCTAAGGCATATCCGCACTGGTATGGATGCTTGTTTATTTGTAATGAAGTATGAGTTAGACATGTCTACACGCTAGGGCATATCCGCACTCGTATGGATGCTTGTTTATTTGTAATGAAGTATGGGATTTTTGTGTATAGTGCAATGCCTTATTGCAAAGTTCTGCGGCTGCCTATGCGGGCTTCAGGCAATGCATCTTAGTGGCAAGAATCGATCATTTCTGCACCAAAATCAGGACATAAAACATAACAATAGTAGAGCGGCAAGTTTGAATGGCTTAATTCACACGATGCAATACGTTGTACATTTCATTGAAAGAAATTTTTCGACCAACTCTGCAACTGGAGGGCCGGTTTTCCACGCATTGTAAGCTTTCGCTAGATGTTCTAAAGTTTCTATCAACTTCACGATTTGGGAATTGTCATCCAATGACAATTGCATTATGACAATGATGAATGTATCTGTGGCTTGTATGCATGACGTTATAAGTGCTAACGCCCACTGGACGCGTTTTTGCGGCGCGGCGACGGAACGGACGCGGCGCGGAAAAATAGGACAGTTGAGTTGCGCTTGGCTAGCGCCCACTGCACGCGTCAGCGGAACGGCACAGGCGCGGTGCCGTCGCGGTACCGTCGAGGCCCCGCGGTGAGATAGGACTTGTTCTATTTTTCGGTCGTCGGTCGGCGCGCCGTAGACATTTCAGCTAATCAGAAAAAGGAATGAAATTCAGCGCGATGCACATTCTCCAACCTAGCGGCAAAAGTCTCTGTTTCGGGTACGCGCGAAAGTTGGTGGAGACGTGATACCAGATCCAGCAACTCCTGAAACTGCACTGGTGTCAATCTGAAGTAAATTTAGGTCCGAAACCTCTTATCGTTTGCAATTTTTAGCTCCTGTATGAGCCTGTGTATTCTCCCAGCGCCAGTCTTCTTTGAAGAGTGCGATGAATCAAATACCTCTTCCTTCTGCGACGTCTTTACGCTGCTAACAGCATGAGTGCGTCCTCATCAGAAAAATCTTTCCTTTATTTAAACATGCCGCTAATATCTAAAAATAGCCTAAGCCGTTAATTCAGACAGCTGCCATACGGTCACTCACCGCGCGACCACCGCGACCGAACCGCGCCGCCTTGGTTCCGTCGCCGCGTCACGCAGTTCCGTCACCGCGCCGCGAACGCGTCCAGTGGGCGTCAGCACTAACGACTGTTGAAGGAATCGTCGTACCGTGTAAACCCGGCATTAATCGTGTCTTTGACCTTGAACTTGAACAGATGCCTACGGTAAGCACCGCGAGAGATGGAACAACTATCTCAACAATCACGCTGACGATGACTCGGATGTCGATGACACAGATGAAGCCACAAGCTGGGAGTTTGACGTCGATGAGAACACCATGGCTGATGGCGGAGCGGCCGACGCCGCCGTGACGGACCTCATCAACGCCGTAAGCAATGGAGACCGTAAGTGCCCGTCTACTCATTCGTGTGTTAGGACCCAAAACGTCACAGTGACGAAAACGTCAGACCACACGGCCTGTGGCGTCTAGGAGCAATTAATGTACAGTTCAGGGGCGGATCTAGGAATTTCAACAGGGGGGGGGGGGTTCTCTGTAACCTTGCGACCTGTGTGGGGAGGTGGGAGGTTTACAATGAATGTTCAAGGTCCCAAGGGCCCGCCAGGCCCGCCCCCTGCAATTTCAAACTGTGCCTGGATCGCCTTTTCTATTGACGGCGGCAATGAATATATATGCGGCAGTAAGTCTTCCGTCTCAGATATATGCTTTGATAAACGTTGGACTATGGGGTATTGCCCCCGCCCTCCCCTGGGTCCCCCTAGGAATCTCCCACCTCTAGAAACCTTACAATTCCTTATTTTCTGGCGCCTTAACCGCGTACTACCATCTATAAGAGGTTGCTAATTGTCTATCAATCACTTCTTTAGCCCCAAGTGACCCCGCCCCGTCACGTTCAGAAACGTCACACGGGCTTGTGTGAGCGATAACCGGGATGGTTGAAGTCAAACTTCAAACTTCTCATTCTACCCAGGTCTGACGTATTCGTCACTTTAACGGTTTGGGGTTCTAACATACATGTACTGCACGTGACATTATATGTGTGACTTCCAAAGTTCCCATTGCAAAAAGCCATAGTTCCCGCCTGTAGGCCTATAACACATCCTACCTTACATTTCAGATTTAACAAACTGTAATGCGCATCAAATGTAATGATAAAAACTGTGCTGGTAAGAGTTCAAAGCTATATGTGAACTACGTACGTCAGAGATGTACGCCCTTGGATAGTCGACTATACTTAATTAGTGATTAATTGAACGGTTTTAGGGATGGCGTACGTATAAGCCAGACAATAACAAAAGAATAGATTTATAATACATTAACGCCCATCCATTGTTACAGTAATTATAGACATGGCCAGCAATAACCAGCAAGTGCGCATCGCGTGATATCTTAATTTTCTTCAAGGTATAAATTAAAAAAACAATAACATAGTTAAAGACAAATTAAAAACCGACAACATAGTTTGCCCAAGAAAGTGACGTTCGCAATAGATAAATATTGTATGATGATTTTGTACTTGTTGTGGCTTACAGTGAATGCGGTTCAGCTGTTGGGTGGATGTTGGGGAAGGTGGAAGCATTACCTCAAGGAACACATCTGCGATTTGAACCGTAAGTCGATCAATCTATTTACTCTTATTTTTAATCGCCGCCCAATCCCATTCGCTGCGCATGCGCATACGTCAGCTGGACACTTTATCACGGCGGACTGGTTATCGTGCTCCAATAACGGACAAAACTAAATTTGGTTCGTCGAATGCACTTTGGTATGGACGAAAATGACTTCGGTTCATCGCATGTACTTTGGTATCGACGAACGTAACTTTGGCTCGTTGAAGGCCGTTTGGGGGGGACAGACTTCTATTTAGTTTACCGAATAAACGAACGGCCACAACACACTTATATGTCGTCGACTTTCCAGTCTTTAGCTTCAATGAAATGCACCGGCAAATAAGCAGCGGATCAATTTATCCCTTTATCATTCTGCTCATTGTGCTCTGCGCCTCCCGGACCGTCATGCAGTGGAGTTGGACTCTATCACCGACGAGGACATCGCGGCCTACGACCAGCATGGTAATAACACATGTCTGAGTGAGCGATATCTAAAAATAATCGATCTTTAATGATGGCCTATACACTGAACAATGGTCCACATGGACCGCCGTTTAAAAATGACAATCATTTAATGATGTTTTTATTTTATATAATAATAATAATTTTGTGTAATATTTACCACTTTAGTCCGTTTTTCGTACTGGTCGACATTTAGCCGTACTTTTATTTTACGTAAACCTTTGCATGTTGATCAATAGATATATGAAACGAATAATAAATAACATGGATCGTGGACGATATGAAGTTAAAGGAACGCATAAACCTGGAAATTATCCGCGATTCCAATTTGGCAAAAGAGGATTTGCCAGCAATTTGTAATCCCGATCGTTATAACGCCCCACCCCCCCCCCCCCGAGCTACAAAAACTCGGAAATTATCCATATAAGCAGAGGAGGTTTGCTAATCCGCAATCCTAATCCGAGTCGTTGTAAAGCGCACCCCCCCCCCCGCCATTCCGCCAACTCCCCAGCTCTTGGATTGTCCATTGGTCAGAGGCTAATGCATCAACATTGCGGCTCTGCTTCTAAGATGCGTCCAGCAGGAAGTTTATGAGGCGCTTCTGGAGGCGACTGTTCCGGCGCCTTCGTCGGCTGAGGAGCAAACACTGTCCCGGTGAGTTAATAGAAGCACTGTCCCGGTGAGTTAATAGAAGCACTGTCCCGGTGAGTTAATAGAAGCACTGTCCCGGTGAGTTAATAGAAGCACTGTCCCGGTGAGTTAATAGAAGCACTGTCCCGGTGAGTTAATAGAAGCACTCTCCCGGTGAATTAATTGAAGCACTGGGCCGGTGAGGTAATAGAAGCACTGTCCCGGTGAGTTACTAGAAGCACTGTCCCGATGAATTAATAGAAGCACTGTCCCGGTGAGTTAATAGAAGCACTGTCCCGGTGAGTTAATAGAAGCACTGTCCCGGTGAGTTAATAGAAGCACTGTCCCGGTGAGTTAATAGAAGCACTGTCCCGGTGAGTTAATAGAAGCACTGTCCCGGTGAGTTAATAGAAGCACTGTCCCGGTGAGTTAATAGAAGCACTGTCCCGGTGAGTTAATAGAAGCACTGTCCCGGTGAGTTAATAGCAGCACTGTGCCGGTGAGTTAAAAGAAGCACTGTGCCGGTGAGTTAAAAGAAGCACTGTCCCGGTGAGTTAATAGAAGCACTGTTCCGGTGAGTTAATAGAAGCACTGTTCCGGTGAGTTAATAGAAGGACTGTTCCGGTGAGTTAATAGAAGCACTGTTCCGGTGAGTTAATAGAAGCACTGTTCCGGTGAGTTAATAGAAGCACTGTTCCGGTGAGTGAATAGAAGCACTGTTCCGGTGAGTGAATAGAAGCACTGTCCCGGTGAGTGAATAGAAGCACTGTTCCGGTGAGTGAATAGAAGCACTGTCCCGGTGAGTGAATAGAAGCACTGTCCCGGTGAGTGAATAGAAGCACTGTCCCGGTGAGTGAATAGAAGCACTGTTCCGGTGAGTTAATAGAAGCACTGTTCCGGTGAGTTAATAGAAGCACTGTTCCGGTGAGTTAATAGAAGCACTGTTCCGGTGAGTTAATAGAAGCACTGTTCCGGTGAGTTAATAGAAGCACTGTTCCGGTGAGTGAATAGAAGCACTGTTCCGGTGAGTGAATAGAAGCACTGTTCCGGTGAGTGAATAGAAGCACTGTCCCGGTGAGTGAATAGAAGCACTGTCCCGGTGAGTGAATAGAAGCACTGTCCCGGTGAGTGAATAGAAGCACTGTCCCGGTGAGTGAATAGAAGCACTGTCCCGGTGAGTGAATAGAAGCACTGTCCCGGTGAGTGAATAGAAGCACTGTCCCGGTGAGTGAATAGAAGCACTGTCCCGGTGAGTTAGAAGAAGCACTGTCTCGGTGAGTGAATAGAAGCACTGTCCCGGTGAGTGAATAGAAGCACTGTCCCGGTGAGTGAATAGAAGCACTGTCCCGGTGAGTGAATAGAAGCACTGTCCCGGTGAGTGAATAGAAGCACTGTCCCGGTGAGTGAATAGAAGCACTGTCCCGGTGAGTGAATAGAAGCACTGTCCCGGTGAGTGAATAGAAGCACTGTCCCGGTGAGTGAATAGAAGCACTGTCCCGGTGAGTGAATAGAAGCACTGTCCCGGTGAGTGAATAGAAGCACTGTCCCGGTGAGTGAATAGAAGCACTGTCCCGGTGAGTGAATAGAAGCACTGTCCCGGTGAGTGAATAGAAGCACTGTCCCGGTGAGTGAATAGAAGCACTGTCCCGGTGAGTGAATAGAAGCACTGTCCCGGTGAGTGAATAGAAGCACTGTCCCGGTGAGTGAATAGAAGCACTGTCCCGGTGAGTGAATAGAAGCACTGTCCCGGTGAGTGAATAGACGCACTGTCCCGGTGAGTGAATAGACGCACTGTCCCGGTGAGTGAATAGAAGCACTGTCCCGGTGAGTGAATAGAAGCACTGTCCCGGTGAGTGAATAGAAGCACTGTCCCGGAGAGTGAATAGACGCACTGTCCCGGTGAGTGAATAGAAGCACTGTCCCGGTGAGTGAATAGAAGCACTGTCCCGGTGAGTGAATAGAAGCACTGTCCCGGTGAGTGAATAGAAGCACTGTCCCGGTGAGTGAATAGAAGCACTGTCCCGGTGAGTGAATAGAAGCACTGTCCCGGTGAGTGAATAGAAGCACTGTCCCGGTGAGTGAATAGAAGCACTGTCCCGGTGAGTGAATAGAAGCACTGTCCCGGTGAGTGAATAGAAGCACTGTCCCGGTGAGTGAATAGAAGCACTGTCCCGGTGAGTGAATAGAAGCACTGTCCCGGTGAGTGAATAGAAGCACTGTCCCGGTGAGTGAATAGAAGCACTGTCCCGGTGAGTGAATAGAAGCACTGTCCCGGTGAGTGAATAGAAGCACTGTCCCGGTGAGTGAATAGAAGCACTGTCCCGGTGAGTGAATAGAAGCACTGTCCCGGTGAGTGAATAGAAGCACTGTCCCGGTGAGTGAATAGAAGCACTGTCCCGGTGAGTGAATAGAAGCACTGTCCCGGTGAGTGAATAGAAGCACTGTCCCGGTGAGTGAATAGAAGCACTGTCCCGGTGAGTGAATAGAAGCACTGTCCCGGTGAGTGAATAGAAGCACTGTCCCGGTGAGTGAATAGAAGCACTGTCCCGGTGAGTGAATAGAAGCACTGTCCCGGTGAGTGAATAGACGCACTGTCCCGGTGAGTGAATAGACGCACTGTCCCGGTGAGTGAATAGAAGCACTGTCCCGGTGAGTGAATAGAAGCACTGTCCCGGTGAGTGAATAGAAGCACTGTCCCGGTGAGTGAATAGAAGCACTGTCCCGGTGAGTGAATAGAAGCACTGTCCCGGTGAGTGAATAGAAGCACTGTCCCGGTGAGTGAATAGAAGCACTGTCCCGGTGAGTGAATAGAAGCACTGTCCCGGTGAGTGAATAGAAGCACTGTCCCGGTGAGTGAATAGAAGCACTGTCCCGGTGAGTGAATAGAAGCACTGTCCCGGTGAGTGAATAGAAGCACTGTCCCGGTGAGTGAATAGAAGCACTGTCCCGGTGAGTGAATAGAAGCACTGTCCCGGTGAGTGAATAGAAGCACTGTCCCGGTGAGTGAATAGAAGCACTGTCCCGGTGAGTGAATAGAAGCACTGTCCCGGTGAGTGAATAGAAGCACTGTCCCGGTGAGTGAATAGAAGCACTGTCCCGGTGAGTGAATAGAAGCACTGTCCCGGTGAGTGAATAGAAGCACTGTCCCGGTGAGTGAATAGAAGCACTGTCCCGGTGAGTGAATAGAAGCACTGTCCCGGTGAGTGAATAGAAGCACTGTCCCGGTGAGTGAATAGAAGCACTGTCCCGGTGAGTGAATAGAAGCACTGTCCCGGTGAGTGAATAGAAGCACTGTCCCGGTGAGTGAATAGAAGCACTGTCCCGGTGAGTGAATAGAAGCACTGTCCCGGTGAGTGAATAGAAGCACTGTCCCGGTGAGTGAATAGAAGCACTGTCCCGGTGAGTGAATAGAAGCACTGTCCCGGTGAGTGAATAGAAGCACTGTCCCGGTGAGTGAATAGAAGCACTGTCCCGGTGAGTGAATAGAAGCACTGTCCCGGTGAGTGAATAGAAGCACTGTCCCGGTGAGTGAATAGAAGCACTGTCCCGGTGAGTGAATAGAAGCACTGTCCCGGTGAGTGAATAGAAGCACTGTCCCGGTGAGTGAATAGAAGCACTGTCCCGGTGAGTGAATAGAAGCACTGTCCCGGTGAGTGAATAGAAGCACTGTCCCGGTGAGTGAATAGAAGCACTGTCCCGGTGAGTGAATAGAAGCACTGTCCCGGTGAGTGAATAGAAGCACTGTCCCGGTGAGTGAATAGAAGCACTGTCCCGGTGAGTGAATAGACGCACTGTCCCGGTGAGTGAATAGACGCACTGTCCCGGTGAGTGAATAGACGCACTGTCCCGGTGAGTGAATAGACGCACTGTCCCGGTGAGTGAATAGACGCACTGTCCCGGTGAGTGAATAGACGCACTGTCCCGGTGAGTGAATAGAAGCACTGTCCCGGTGAGTGAATAGAAGCACTGTCCCGGTGAGTGAATAGAAGCACTGTCCCGGTGAGTGAATAGAAGCACTGTCCCGGTGAGTGAATAGAAGCACTGTCCCGGTGAGTGAATAGAAGCACTGTCCCGGTGAGTGAATAGAAGCACTGTCCCGGTGAGTGAATAGAAGCACTGTCCCGGTGAGTGAATAGAAGCACTGTCCCGGTGAGTGAATAGAAGCACTGTCCCGGTGAGTGAATAGAAGCACTGTCCCGGTGAGTGAATAGAAGCACTGTCCCGGTGAGTGAATAGAAGCACTGTCCCGGTGAGTGAATAGAAGCATTGACCTGGTGAATTAACTAAAACGCGTTAATTGAAACATATGCCTTTTCCCACTACCGTAACGGTGGGATAAGGTGCTCGTGTGACGTTATTGTTTGGTTCACATTTAACTTTGTTATTGAAGATAAACAAATACGAATGTGTTTCAATAGCAGCTTACGGCTTTTACTTCGTGAAAACGCATACATCAAAATGCCAAAACTGAGGCCCGGCCTGTTTCTTTCTGGGGTCATTGTATATTTTGGAAATCATCATGTCACAAACTGGACATGCGGGCTTTGATGTTGTACAGTAATCTGTACCGTTCTTGTAGCGCGTCTTCTGTCTGCAAACCAACTATTTTATTTTGTTGTATGGGAATAACGTCGCCTTGGTTGAAACTTATTTATCTTATCTATTCAAATAACGACGTTGTCCACAACAGAACCCGACACAACGACTCCGGCACCGCCGACTACACCCACACCCACACGTAGGTTCCGCTGAAACTGATCTTCATGGGAATGAAGGTGGGGAATACCTTTTCCGGTCTCCGCGATTGGCATCCAGGAATTCTTGGAGATTCGCGATTAGCTGTTGGCAATTTATGGAGATTGTTATCGGCACGATTGCCCCTCCCCCCCCCCCCTCCCCCCCCCGGTAATGGTACAAATTGTCTAGAGTTGTCTAGAGTTGTCAGATGGCCTGAATTTTGCATTGAAAAACGGCATTCCTCCACCTTCCAGAAAAGGGTGGGTCTCTAGCTGGACCGCCCCCCCCCCCCCCATGGATCCGCCCTTGCATTACATATACTGTGGTAAATATAATGACGGCATGAGGAAATATAAAAAAAAAAAATGTATCTAATCTTTATTTATTATCAATTTGTCTTTCGTTTCGAAAATTTCATACAATCCCTGCAATATGACCATCTACATAACTGTTGCAGCGGAGAACACGGCGTGCGAAAGCGAACCGTGTAATGGAGGTACCTGCGAACCAGTGGGAGCCACTGACTTCAGCTGCACCTCCTGCCCACCGTTATACGAGGGCCCGTTGTGCGACATTGTAGGTATGTAATACAAAAAGCTTCGCTTGCAATGACTATGGTATTAAAACCCTAATATTTGGTGGGACGAGAGGTTTCGTGCGTCTGGCATGCGTGGCAGGTTTAAATATGGCGCCAACAAATTGGCGTATCGATGTGTCTAAAAGTGTAAATATTTTTGGATTTTCTTTTTTGGCAAAATTCTATGCGTTCATTTCTTGATTCCTTTCATTCAGCGTGCCCCTGCCTGAATGGCGGCTTCTGTGGTTTCATCATGCCGCCAGCATTCTCCTGCGTTTGCACCGCAGAGTTCGACGGGCTTCTTTGTGAAGAAGGTGAGACAAACGGCATCTGTTTGGCTAGTTTCATCACGTCAACGCTCCACGAGAGCCCAGTCAAAGAGTGTAGTGCAGGTCTTATATTAGCCAAATTTGCCCAGTTAGCTGCACAACATGTTAACTCCGCGAGAAAAAAAATTCAGCATGGCGCACCGGTCTATAAAATAATAATTGTGCGTTACTGTAACATGCATTGGTCGTATAATAATTGTCAATTATATATACGGCATATAATAATTGTCAATTATTTATACGGCATATAATAATTGTCAATTATATATACGGCATAGAATAATTGTCAATTATATATACGGCATATAATAATTGTCAATTATATATACGGCATATAATTAATTACATATACGGTATATAATTAATTACATATACGATATATAATTAATGACATATACGGTAAATAATTAATGACATATACGGTAAATAATTAATTACATATACGGTATATAATTAATTACATATACGGTACATAATTAATTACATATACGGTACATAATTAGTTACATATACGGTATATAATTAGTTACATATACGGTATATATTTAGTTACATATACGGTACATAATTACTTATACGGTATATATACAAGCTCGTTTGTGATATTGGTGTATTAAAATAGTTGTGATTCTGGTGTAAGTGAGGGAAAAAAAACGGAACGGTGGATTGAGAAAATACAATTAAAGGTATTGTGGTATGGTATAGTTATAGATAAATCCAACAGTAAAGAAATATACGAAAGCACATAGTAGACTCAATTTGAGAATAGGAAACTATTATATGCTCGGCATATAAGCCAATTTAGAATGTTTCACTAACATGGAGTGACGGATCTTGGTCGTTGCAGCGGCCGAAAGCCCCTGCATGTCCGATATATGTGCCAATGGAGGCACATGTACGACGACCGAAGTAGGAGGTTTCACCTGCGCCTGCACCAGCGAGTGGACTGGAGCGCAGTGCAACATTCCAGGTATACCCGGTGTCATTAAATCATGCCTTACTTAATTATCACTTAATGCCACGGGCTACATTCTACCACTGTATAATTTGACTCCCACGGGCTAAATTCTACCACTGTATAATTTGACTCAAACGGAAAAAATGTCTACGCCGGTTTCAATCTAAGGGAGGGTGGTCGACCTCATTGCGGGTGGGCGTACTTTCTTTCCAGATCGAATATTAGGTGATATATAACTAGTAGATCAGGAAGCATGTACAGTAAAACCTCTCTAAGTCGACCGACGCAGGGACTGCTGCTCATCGATCGACTTAATTAAGGAGGTGATCGGGTTACAGAATATCAACATATCAATATCAGCATGGACTTAATGCCTTACTCGTGGCAAAAAACCCCCACAAAATGTGTGTATTCTAACAGGAGAGAGTTTTGTGATCAAGATCATCAAAGATCACGCCGTTCGCGGCTTGTATCGCCCGATTGTATGTATTCTAAAGGTATCAAGTTTTGTGATCAAGATTATCAAAGCTACAATGCATATACTCTAACAACCTGTAACAACTCACACACAGCTATCCCACATTTCATATTGTTATCTAGTCCACAAAGTGCATAGGCGTTATCGCCTGAGTGTGCGTGCGTGTTCTACTAATTGCAATCAGCAGGTGGCACTAATCCTTCCAAGTCTGTAGTGTGTGGACCTCCAGCCGACCACCGGTCGACTTTGGGAATGTGAAATGGGTTAGGTTATCGGGCTATAGAATACTGTTGCAATACTAAGGCATAGGCCGACCGTCGGGACCAGAAAAATCGGTCGAGTTTGGGAGTGGATAGGGTTAGGGAGATGGTCGGGCAGGGAGGTTTTACTGTATTATACACTTATTATATGAAAGCGATTGTTATCGGTCTGCTTCAGTTGGGACGGGAGATTACTAGACTATTAGTTTGCAGGTTTGATTTTTTGTGTGCCATATTAGTACACTTATTGTGTGTGTGTGTGGTGGGGAAGGGGGGGGGGCATCACAATGTGGTATCGCTTTGTACTTTTATTTAAATAACGTTTCTTTTATGAGATTCATGATATTGTTGTAACGAATTTAACGAATTTAAGTATTTTTTACTTAAATTATGGTTTTCGAAGTATTTTGGAAACAGATATAATTACAGATATTAAATGTTTAATGTTTGCACTCTGCAGCCGTGTAAGCGACATGGACGGTCGCAGTCGACACAGCTGACTCAGCGGAACCAAAGCAGCTGTGCAGAGACCTGAATAATGGACGCACGACATAAGACCTCGGTCGTTTGAGAATAAAAGCAAATTGAAAACAAATTTACTGTTTGCTTCTGTCATTCTATGCCCTGTAAAAAGTATTGCCCTTTATATATTGCCTCGCAGATGGAGGAGTCCTAAGAAACGAGGCTAGTTCCGTATTTTGTTATATCGAGATCCCGTGAGATAGATGGGTGGGTAGGAATCGGAATCGCGAATCCCCAACAATTAGGAAGAGCCATATCGAATCTACACGATGAGGACTGTTCAAGACCGGGCGCGAAAAAAAACTCCTTAACAGTGATATCGCGAATATCGAGGGATTCAGACTGTTATAACGGATCGCGGTAAATAGGGTCTTCGCGTTGACCCAGGAATTGTACGGATAACGATCCCGCAAAATTGCCAACAGCTAATCACGAATCTACAAGAATTCCTGGATGGCAATCCCGGAGATCGGAAATAGTATTCCTCCCCTCATGATATTATCAGACATATTAAAAATATACTTTCGGACCTATGTTGTCCAAACCAGCCCTCCTGGCTGTACTTAGATCGAATATTCTTTTCGGAACTACGTTTACCTCACCTTTCCTCAGTGGGCGGCCGGCCCGATAGCTCAGTGGGTTAGAGCGCTCGCTCTGGGACATTGCTCCACTCTCCTTTCCTTCTCCGATTGACGCGATATGACCAAAAGTGGTTAAAGCGTCCAGAATATACAACCTTTCCTGAGTGGGAGAGTGGAGCCATGTCCCCGGGGGTAACCACCCTACTCTTTTGCGACGGACATGGAATCTTTATGTTGCGACCACACGGGCATGACCACATCGATCCACGTGCCGTTAAGCTCTAACCCACTGAGCTATCAGGCCGGCCTCGGATCCCGGATGTTTTTGTTTACGGAGAAATTCATGGGGTATTTGTTTACTTTACAAAGTAGGTTTTTATTCTTAAGGTCCGCGGTCATTTTGGGGGGGCAAAACTTCAGGGTCAGAGAATTAGTCTAAGGCCAGATATTATTCACACAACCCCTTGCACCCTCCCTCGTATCACGGTCCGTCTTTTACATTAATATACGTCTCAGGGGATCTGGATGTGCTATTTCTCATTTACAGGTTTTGACATTTACAGGTAAATTACCCATCCCCCACCTCGTTGTTCCCCAAGAGGAAATGTCCTGCTTGTACTTAACTATGTAACATAAATACCAATTCAAGCGGATATAACATGGAGTCACGTAAATTATATATATAAATTTTATTAGTATCAAAACGTTGTGTGAAGATGGCGCAGATTAAAAAGAAGGTAGATGTATCCTCACTGTTACATCACCTTCTCCGTACTCCGCATTAGTTGCACGACTTGCAAGAGAAACAGCTTACCCCAGAAAGTCAAGGTTGAGAGACTTTATTATACGGCCTTTCCTGGATTCATAGGCACCACCAGCTTGGGAAACAGTAAGCCAGATGCAACCCGACGAATGAAAACCGACAGTTCTACATTTTAATTAATGAACAGACATGGGATTTGCGCGTGTAGTAATTCACCATTATATTGCACGACAGAACAACGTGCACTGTGGCAATACATGCCAACATGCCACAAGTACGCATTGTTTGCTTTTTCACCAGCAGAAGCCGAAATCTAGGCTTTTATGTGGATTTGTAACTTCTCGGCACATTATGGTATCTCAGCTCAGCTGTACATGTTCAGCATGGCCCGAAAACAAGGCACAATTTATTTCATGAGAAAAGCCGCTCATCTGCATCGAAATCATCGCATGACTATTAAAGACATCTCCGTTTTAAGATAGTGCCAACTAATCCAGACCTGTAACAGAAGTATGTTCCTTTGACAAACTGAAAAAAATCCTTACTGTAGCTGACCCCAGCCTGAGATACAAATACCTCACAGAACAATGTGTACAAGCTGAGGAATCTGAATGCACATCCAAGATCCAACATCCGGTGTACGCAATCCACAAATAAGAACTTCTCCTTACTCGCAAATAACCAAAACATATACATACAACAACGAAAATAGCTAATAAGAAAAATATACACTAGCCTACGTAACAAACTCCTACGCAAATCCTATCGGGCTAAATTACAAATATACATGTAATTAGTTAGAGAACTAAAGCAATATATACATATGAAAAACCATCCGGTTTGGGCTACAATGCAATAACAAAGGGCAGATATTAGCTATATCCGTACTTTACACAACAGCACCTTCCATAGACTTGCTACGTATCTTCAAATGGCCATTAAATGCACGGCATAAATTGCCGAGCACGCTGCATAACGGTGATAAAACCCTTTCACTGGCCGCAAGACGTCCTTCGGACATAGCCTTGGGTTTTGGGTGCATCTCTTCCTCATTCTTCTCAAGCTCACAGGATTTACAACCAACCACCGAGAAGCATAAAATATGTAACTGCTCAGAAAACTAATAACTTTCATCTACCGAGTGGTTACTACTGGTCCTTCTCCCATGGTAGGGCGAACCATTGTTTCAGTATAGCTCACGTATTACTCACGCCTAGCATGTAATGCAATAGTCCCATCCATCCATCCATTGCGTGGGCTCTAACATGGAAGATGAAACGAATTAATCTCGAACTTTACGGTAACAGGTCGTAACTTCCCCGAAATATATATTTTAAGATCCCATCAATAAATCTGTCTTAGTGCTATATGACGAGAGTTACACTTGATTACACTAAATGACACCACAGGGTCGATCATTCCATTAATGCATTCACTTACTTTTAGTAACTTTGATGGTATATGTGACACATTCGAAGTCGCAAAGATAATTTTTCGGTTTTCATTCAAAGGGGGAAAAGTCGAAATACATGTACAGCTAAGCTCACATAGTTAACTGACACAAACGAGTATTAGAACCAATATCATGCTGACGACTTATTACAATATTGTCCACGTAACTTATACGACGTGTTAGTAAAAACCACCTCCTTTTACGATAATTAAATGCGTGTTAATATACTGCAAATTATAGTTCAAATACGATACTACAATCGTGAGTCAATGTATATATAGCGTCTAGCCGTGCTTAGTAGTAAGGCAAAATAGGCTGCAGTACACGCGGCATATTGATTTGTTGTTGTCAAATACACAACCGTAGAGGTACCCTACACCACACAATAATACCCTAGCAACGTACGTAGCAACCCAGTCTACATTGTATATATATAGAGCGCGTAACGGGAACTTGGTATAAAATCATCGGTTGCTCTCAACACATTGCATTTGAGCGACGGTATTAAATATCGACATTTACAAAATATATGTATAACTATGCTAGGATTTTACCACATGGGATTACGTTGGCGGTGCGGCCAATGATCCGTGGTGACTACGACACATAGATCGAGGCACTCGTAGTAAAGAGAAGGACTTCAATATAGCAGCGTACCGCCAGGAAATCGCTGGCTCAGAATATAACAAGGACAATTTTGGCATGTGGAGACCGGCGTACGGCGATATCACAAACAGCAAATTCATAAAACTGTTCGTTTCACCTGCAAGAATTGCCCCCAAAAAATTACTATCTAACTATATCATTAATATACAACACGAGTGAGAAGAAACTTCCATGTATATATCATCGCCAATCGAAACGAGCGGGCAGCGCTAACCGTGTCCAGAAACGTTTTCTCATTGGTTGCATTAAATACGTATAATTTAATAGTGTCTTAAACACCAAAAATAAAAAAGTGCAGCGATTTTTTTTTTTACCCAAAGAGCTTTGTGAAACAAGGGTGGCAGTATGGTTTCTCGTTTTGCTCCTTGAAAGTTCCCTTGTTCAGCTGCTTCAAGCAGAAGGCACAGACGAAATGCTCGGGATGGAATTTCTTGTACATGGCCGTGATGCAGCGGCCGGTGATTGGCTTGTTGCAGCCCGCGCAGAGGGAACCCCGTCTCGCGTGGTAGTGCGTCTCGCAGTATGGAAAGCCGTCGTGGTCATAAAAGCTAGCCGGCCCAAAAGACGAATGACATTCCTGGGAAAAAAGGAAAATAGTTTAAAGAGAATCAATTTGCACTCTTATTTAACATGGATTTCTTTTTTATAAACGTACTTTATTTTCTGTGGTTTTCAACATCGTTTGCAGATATAAATGATAAAAAAAGAGAGAGATAAATACAACACATTAAAGCTGCATGTCGAGCTTTTGCCGCCACTTCTAAGCCCAGGTGACATATATATCACAATTTGCAGAAAATTCAGAAACCTAATAAACGACCTTTCGGTTGTGATATTGCAAACGTGTCTATCCTGGGACACCACAGAACTCAAGGACTGATTCTTATTTGTATTTTGACCTTTTTAGTTTTGGCGGGAAAGAGCTCGATCTGCAACTTTAAAGAAGTTTTTCTTTTAGAAATTGCTGTGTCGGGCGATTGTAGCCGCCTGGCGAGTGTCGCCACCTGGCGAGTGTCGCCGCCTGGTGAGTGTCGCCGCCTGGCGAGTTTCGCCACCGGGCAAGTGTCGACTGGCGAGTGGCGAGTACTTACGTGGCAGACGAAGCACTGTGGGTGCCACTGGCGGTTGAGGGCCGCGATGTAGTTCTCCATGATGGGGTCAGAGCAGCCGCCGCATTTCGGGGCGAACATGGCGAAATAATCCTCCCTGAAGCAAGACAAGACAGGCTTGAAAAGACGTCAAGTGGCTTCCTCTACTCACGGCAGTTCTCACGTACGTTCTCTGCGTACTGCAGTGAGTACGGACGTGAGAACAACAGTACTCACTGCAGTACTCACGGGAGTATTAGATTTAGTACTCGCTTTAGAACTTTCCTGTAGTACATAATGGAATATTTGTTGCAGCAGAAAACAGATACCCGTATGACGGAGCACTATAAATGATATAGACTGGTTGGTTATTCAGAACGCTTTAACCACTTTTGGTCATATCGCGTCAATGGGAGAAGTAAGGGAGAGTGGAGCCATGTCCCCGGGGGTAACCCCCTACTCTTTACGATGGTTGGTTGGTTATTCAGGACGCTTTAACCACTTTTGGTCGAATCGCGTCAATGGGAGAAGGAAGGGAGAGTGGAGCCATGTCCCCGGGGTAACCCCCTACTCTTTAGGAAGAAAGACATGGGATCTTTATCCTGCGACCACACAGACATGGCCACAGCAGGGCTCGAACCAGCGACCCACGTGCCGTTAGGCTCTCAGGTGGCCAGAGCACTCAATGCGAGCGCTCTAGCCGACTGGGCTATCGCGCCGGCCCCTATAAATGATATAGAATATCATAAAGATTGGTGAAGAGAAACTGCGAGCAAGTCGTGACCAATGTAATAATCAGTTGGTCTCCTGCTAAACGTCAAACAAATCTTGAAGATGGGAAATGTATTCATGCCAGGTCAAGACAAAAACTCCCCACGTATTTACACGTCGAGGGGTATGATAAACCATAAGGTTTCATTGCACCCCGCGCGGTGGCGCCACTTACCGGCAGTAGGCTTTGCCATCCTTCTCGTGGAAGCCCTCGTCACCAAACTGACGCGTGCAGTGGGCGCACGTGAAGTGCTCCGGGTGCCACGTCTTGTCGAACGCCGTGATGCATTTCTGAGGAGGACAAGGACAGTACAGATTAACCCCGGGACTGTTTTCGTTATGGCTGGCCGTCGACATGATGAATCCAGACTAAGATACTACACAGTTAAATTCCAGACAAACATATGGGGGGGTGCTGGTATTATGCGCTACACACGGCTTTCCCGGTACGTACATCGAGGATAGGACCCCCGTAGGCGCCACAGCGAGGCGAGAACAGCCAGCCCCCCCCCCCACCCCCCGCCCTTCGCTTCGATTATGATTAAAGGGGGTGGACGCGTGTACGTACATCGAGGATAGGACCCCCGTAGGCGCCACAGCGAGGCGAGAACAGCCAGCCCCTCCCCCCCCCCCTCGCTTCGATTATGATTAAAGGGGGTGGACGCGTGTACGTACATCGAGGATAGGACCCCCGCAGGCGCCACAGCGAGGCGAGAACAGCCAGCCCCCCCCCCCGCCCCTCGCCCCTCGCTTCGATTATGATTAAAGGGGGTGGACGCGTGTACGTACATCGAGGATAGGACCCCCGCAGGCGCCACAGCGAGGCGAGAACAGCCAGCCCCCCCCCCCCGCCCCTCGCTTCGATTATGATTAAAGGGGGTGGACGCGTGTACGTACATCGAGGATAGGACCCCCGCAGGCGCCACAG
>OZ025258.1:12253304-12327521 GCA_964019135.1 Arenicola marina
CTCTACATGACCGTTAACAACACTTGGGTTTGACCTCGAATGTTGCAATTATCGGAAGCTCCCGCCCATTTACAGGTAAATTTGTGTTGCCATTAAGCGTAAGTTGCGATTAACCGAAGTGCGATTAAGTGGCGCGCACTGTAATAACTATATGAATATACAAGCGACATGAACATGGACCGCTTCTTAAAATAGACACATCTTCGTAAATTCGACATGCGACCTTTCTCCCCCCCCCCCCCCACCTCAGGTGCCCTAGCTCTTATAGTGGCCAGTAACGAGAGGACCAGCCGCGACCGCGTCCCAAACATGTCACTCCAACGGAAACTACATAATTATAGACATTAAATTTATTTCAATACATGTGTCCAATGCATGTTGACATATGTACAAATAATTAGACATAGGGCCGGCTATGCAATACTATATATAATTGAACATTATACGTAATCAATAATTGGACATATATGTAATAAATAATTGCACATTAACGTAAAAATTATAGGACATATCTCCAAGGTACTCATTCAAAGATAAAAGAATGTTTAATGATGATATATTTAAGCACTATTAAATTCCACTTTGACCTGCCATACTGTCTGAACGACTGAGTGCAGGCGCTTCTTTCTTAGGAACGGCCCGGGGGACCAGCCTAAAAAGTATATACCGTCAAAAAGTGCGAACAAATAAGTCGCTTATGTCAGTTATATGGACACTATTTGCTGGTTTGCGGATGACAAAACCGTTCTTTGACTTACTTTGATCAGACGATAGACCATCAAATTAACTACCATGCATTTACGCACCTATTTGGGCTTTTCTGAGTATTCAAACGCGCATGTAAACCGCATCACATTCGCATGTCCCAGCAGAGGGCGTTCCGTATCAGACCATCGGCGGCCGACATGACCACCAATGACGGGGGGGGGGGGGGGGCGGGGGCGTACTGAGGTCCTTTACTGAATTATTTCGGCCGGTTTGAAGGTTTAGGCGTACTCTAGGGTCCTCTAGGGTTGATTTAAAGAAATAAAACGGAGGGGACACTTCCCAGATTTCGAGCTAATGGCCGCCAAAATGGCTGACCTGACCACCCATTAGGGGGGGTCGGACCCCAAATTGGGGGGTACTGAGGTCCTTTACTGAATTATTTCGGCCGGTTTGAAGGTTTAGGCGTACTCTAGGGTCCTCTAGGGTTGATTTAAAGAAATAAAACGGGGGGGACACTTCCCAGATTTCGAGCTAATGGCCGCCAAAATGGCTGACCTGACCACCCATTAGGGGGGTCGGACCCCAAATTGGGGGGTACTGAGGTCCTTTACTGAATTATTTCGGCCGGTTCGAAGGTTTAGGCGTACTCTAGGGTCCTCTAGGGTTGATTTAAAGAAATAAAACGGAGGGGACACTTCCCAGATTTCGAGCTAATGGCCGCCAAAATGGCTGACCTGACCACCCATTAGGGGGGGTCGGACCCCAAATTGGGGGGTACTGAGGTCCTTTACTGAATTATTTCGGCCGGTTTGAAGGTTTAGGCGTACTCTAGGGTCCTCTAGGGTTGATTTAAAGAAATAAAACGGAGGGGACACTTCCCAGTTTTAGAGCTAATGGCCGCCAAAATGGCTGTGACCTGACCTCCCATTAGGTGGAGTTGGACCCCAAATTGGGGGGTACTGAGGTCCTTTACTGAAATATTTCGGCCGGTTTGAAAATGTTATCGTAACAAAGGGTCCTATGTGGTTCATTTTATGCAATAAAACAGCGTTTTACTTCTCGCCGTATCTCAAATTGGGGGCTAAATCTGTGGTCTAGAAGGTATCATTTGTGAGCTATTATCAAAATGACTAATTGCCCAATAGTGAATTTGCGGGCTGAAATTGCGGGTTCAATTTGCGGGCTAGCTTTGATGCAGCCAAAAGTTTGACACTGGCTGCTTGACCGGAAAAGATCCTGTGGCTGCCTAAAAACCGATAACTCGAAAGCAACCCACTCGAGCTGGGACTTCACCAAGAATCAATTTAACTGAAAGGAAAACAAGTGGAATAAGAACTATCTGTTGAGACAATTTAATTGCAATCTTCTCAGAGAAACATACTTGTTTGTTGCAAAAAAGTAATAGGTTAAGATGTGAGCATCCTGGTGTCAAATTGTTGTGATTTTCACGATCCTTAGCCGTGGGGGGGGGGGGGGCCGTAATGCCCGACTGCTATCAGGTCTACATAACGGTCGACATAGCTTTTTTGCCGTATGTCACGCGACACGTCTGCTTCGTTCAAGTTCTTCGCTAATGTTAATATGAACCAATTAACGTTAAAAACATCCCAGCGGGCACACCGACGTTGTCACGACTGTCAAGTCAAGATTGTGTGCCGACGTCGGATTTTGGTCGGAATTTCGTTGTACTGATTTGCACGGACACAGACGTCTCGCGACGGCCAGATGAGGGTACGTTGTGTACCGACGTCGGATACTAACGTCGCGCAACGTTCAAATCAAGATTTGAACGTCGCATTCGTCGGATTTTGGTCGTATTTGCTCAAGTGCCCGACGTCAGATTCCGACGTCAGGCGACGGTTATATGAGGGTTGGATACCCACAATTAACATTGACTTATGCATTCCATTGTTTGTCTTGAAATTGGCAAGTTCTGACAACATCAGCCAGCTCGCTTTCGCTCAGCTCAGTTCGACTGATTACGCGGTGACACTTATAGCGGAGTCAATATTAGCAACATCTGTTCATTATCAAGATAATGCACAGTTTTCTCGTTCATTATTAAAATAAAGCACTGTTTTGTCGTTCTTTATTTAAATAACGCACACTTACGTTAATAAAGCAGGGCTAGATCTGTTTTCTGATGCATTCTTCTAGATAATGAACACTTAAGACAAAGGCGTGATCGACGTCACACAATTTTTTAAGGTTAAAACTAATAGCTGAAACTGATCAGTAAATAAGAAACCAAATGTATCATTTAAATATCCCTGAATGATGACAGTTGCACACTTTAATATTGATAATTTAACAAACGTACGGGCAAGAATAAGACCTTGTTTCCGACTCGAGTGAAATCCTATTTTATTTGACATTTGGGTTGGGGTTACAGCATGCCGCGTACAGCCACAGTGGTACAGCATGCCGCGTACAGCCACAGTGGTACAGCATGCCGCATACAGCCACTGTATTACAGCATGCCGCGTACAGCCACAGTGGTACAGCATGCCGCATAGAGCCACAGTGGTACAGCATGCCGCGTACAGCCACTGTGGTACAGCATGCCGCGTACAGCCACAGTGGTACAGCATGCCGCATACAGCCACAGTGGTACAGCATGCCGGATACAGCCACAGTGGTACAGCATGCCGCATACAGCCACAGTGGTACAGCATGCCGCGTACAGCCACTGTGGTACAGCATGCCGCGTACAGCCACAGTGGTACAGAATGCCGCATACAGCCACAGTGGTACAGCATGCCGCATACAGCCACAGAGGTACAGCATGCCGCGTACAGCAACAGTGGTACAGAATGCCGCTTACAGCCACAGTGGTACAGCATGCCGCATACAGCCACAGTGGTACAGCATGCCGCATACAGCAGCAGTGGTACAGCATGCCGCATACAGCCACAGTGGTACAGCATGCCGCATACAGCCACAGTGGTACAGCATGCCGCATACAGCAGCAGTGGTACAGCATGCCGCATACAGCCACTGTGGTACAGCGTGACGCGTACAGCCACAGTGGTACGGCATGCCGCATACAGCCACTGTGGTACAGCATGCCGCATGCAGCCACTGTGGTACAGCATGCCGCGTACAGCCACAATGGTACATCATGCCGCATACAGCCACAGTGGCACAGCATGCCGCATACAGCCACAGTGGTACAGCATGCCGCATACAGCCACAGTGGTACAGCATGCCGCATACAGCCACTGTGGTACAGCATGCCGTATACAGCCACTGTGGTACATCCTGCCGCGTACAGCCACAGTGGTACAGCATGCCGCGTACAGCCACAGTGGTACAGCATGCCGCGTACAGCCACAGTGGTACAGCATGCCGCGTACAGCCACTGTGGTACAGCATGCCGCGTACAGCCACTGTGGCACAGCATGGCGCGTACAGTCACAGTGGTACAGCATGCCGCGTACAGTTACAGTGGTACAGCATGCCGCGTACAGCCACAGTGGTACATCCTGCCGCGTATAGTCACAGTGGTACAGCGTGCCGTGTACAGTCCCAGTAGTATAGCGTGCCGCGTACAGTCACAGTGGTACAGCTAGCCGCGTACAGCCACTGTGGTACAGCATGCCGCGTACCGCCACAGTGGTACAGCATGCCGCGTACATCCACTGTGGTACAGCATGCCGCGTACAGCCACTGTGGTACAGCATGCCGTGCACAGCCACAGTGGTACAGCATGCCGCGTACAGCCACATTGGTACAGCATGCCGCGTACAGCCACTGTGGTACAGCATGCCGCGTACAGCCACATTGGTACAGCATGCCGCGTACCGCCACATTGGTACAGCATGCCGCGTACAGCCACTGTGGTACAGCATGCCGCATACAGCCACAGTGGTACAGCAGGCCGCGTACAGCCACTGTGGCACAGCATGCCGCGTACAGCCACAGTGGTACATCATGCCGCATACAGCCACTGTGGTACAGCATGCCGCGTACAGCCATTGTGGTACATCATGCCGCGTACGGCCACAGTGATACAGCATTCCGCGTACAGCCACTGTGGCACAGCATGTCGCGTACACCCACAGTGGTACAGCATGCCGCGTACAGCCACTGTGGTACATCCTGCCGCGTACAGCCACAGTGGTACAGCATGCCGCGTACAGCCATTGTGGTACATCATGCCGCGTACGGCCACAGTGGTACAGCATGCCGCGTACAGCCACAGTGGTACAGCATGCCGCGCACAGCCACTGTGGTACAGCATGCCGCGTACAGCCACAGTGGTACAGCATGCCGCGCACAACCACTGTGGTACATCATGCCGCGTACAGCCACAGTGGTACAGCATGCCGCGTATAGCCACAGTAGTACAGCATGGCGCGTACAGCCACTGTGGTACATCCTGCCGCGTACAGCCACAGTGGTACAGTATGGCGTGTACAATCACTGTGGTACAGCATGCCGCGTACAGCCACTATGGTACAGCATGTCGCGTACAACCATTGTGGTACAGCATGCCGCGTACAGCCACAGTGGTACAGCATGTCGCGTACAACCATTGTGGTACAGCATGCCGCGTACAGTCACAGTGGTACGGCATGCCGCGTACAACCACAGTGGTACAGTATGCCGCGTACAGCCACAGTGGCACAGCATGTCGCGTACAGCCACAGTGGTACAGCATGCCGCGTACAGCCACAGTGGTACAGCACGCCGCGTACAGCCACAGTGGTACAGCATGCTGTATACAGCCACAGTGGTACAGCATGCCGCGTACAGCCACAGTGGTACAGCATGCCGCGTACAGCCATTGCGGTACAGCATGCCGCGTACAGCCACTGTGGTACAGCATGCCGCGTACAGCCACAGCGGTACAGCATGCCGCATACAGCCACAGTGCTAACGCATGCCGCGTACAGCCACAGTGGTACAGCATGCCGCGTACAGCCACTGTGGTAGAGCATGTCGCGTACAGCCACATTGGTACGGCATGACGCGTACAACCACTATGGTACAGCATGCCGCATACAGCCACAGTGGTACAGCATGCCGCATACAGCCACTGTGGTACAGCATGCCGCGTACAGCCACCGTGGTACAGCATGCCGCGTACAGCCACAGTGGTACAGCATGCCGCATACAGCCACAGTGGTACAGCATGCCGCGTACAGTCACTGTGGTACAGCATGCCGCGTACAGCCACTGTGGTACATCATGCCGCATACAGCCACAGTGGTACAGCATGCCGCATACAGCCACAGTGGTACAGCATGCCGCATACAGCCACAGTGGTGCAGCATGCCGCATACAGCCACTGTGGTACAGCATGCCGCGTACAGCCACAGTGGTACAGCATGCCGCATACAGCCACTGTGGTACAGCATGCCGCATACAGCCACTGTGGTACAGCATGCCGCGTACAGCCACTGTGGTAGAGCATGCCGCGTACAGCCACTGTGGCACAGCATGGCGCGTACAGTCACAGTGGTACAGCATGCCGTGTACAGTTACAGTGGTACAGCATGCCGCGTACAGCCACAGTGGTACATCCTGCCGCGTATAGTCACAGTGGTACAGCATGCCGCGTACAGTCACAGTGGTACAGCGTGCCGTGTACAGTCCCAGTGGTACAGCGTGCCGCGTACAGTCACAGTGGTACAGCTAGCCGTGTACAGCCACTGTGGTACAGCATGCCGCGTACAGCCACAGTGGTACAGCATGCCGCGTACAGCCACATTGGTACAGCATGCCGCGTGCAGCCACTGTGGTACAGCATGCCGCGTACAGCCACTGTGGTACAGCATGCCGTGTACAGCCACTGTGGTACAGCATGCCGCGTACAGCCACTGGGGTACAGCATGCCACGTACCGCCACATTGGTACAGCATGCCGCGTACAGCCACTGTGGTACAGCATGCCGAGTACAGCCACTGTGGTACAGCATGCCGCGTACAGCCACTGTGGTACAGCATGCCGTGTACAGCCACAGTGGTACAGCATGCCGCGTACAGCCACTGTGGCACATCATGCCGCGTACAGCCACAGTGGTACATCATGCCGCATACAGCCACTGTGGTACAGCATGGCGCGTACAGCCATTGTGGTACATCATGCCGCGTACGGCCACAGTGGTACAGCATTCCGCGTACAGCCACTGTGGCACAGCATGTCGCGTACACCCACAGTGGTACAGCATGCCGCGTACAGCCACTGTGGTACAGCATGCCGCGTACAGCCACTGTGGCACAGCATGGCGCGTACAGTCACAGTGGTACAGCATGCCGCGCACAGTTACAGTGGTACAGCATGCCGCGTACAGCCACAGTGGTACATCCTGCCGCGTATAGTCACAGTGGTACAGCGTGCCGTGTACAGTCCCAGTGGTATAGCGTGCCGCGTACAGTCACAGTGGTACAGCTAGCCGCGTACAGCCACTGTGGTACAGCATGCCGCGTACCGCCACAGTGGTACAGCATGCCGCGTACATCCACTGTGGTACAGCATGCCGTGCACAGCCACAGTGGTACAGCATGCCGCGTACAGCCACATTGGTACAGCATGCCGCGTACAGCCACTGTGGTACAGCATGCCGCGTACAGCCACTGTGGTACAGCATGCCGTATACAGCCACTGTGGTACAGCATGCCGCGTACAGCCACTGGGGTACGGTATGCCGCGTACCGCCACATTGGTACAGCATGCCGCGTACAGCCACTGTGGTACAGCATGCCGCATACAGCCACAGTGGTACAGCAGGCCGCGTACAGCCACTGTGGCACAGCATGCCGCGTACAGCCACAGTGGTACATCATGCCGGATACAGCCACTGTGGTACAGCATGCCGCGTACAGCCATTGTTGTACATCATGCCGCGTACGGCCACAGTGATACAGCATTCCGCGTACAGCCACTGTGGCACAGCATGTCGCGTACACCCACAGTGGTACAGCATGCCGCGTACAGCCACTGTGGTACATCCTGCCGCGTACAGCCACAGTGGTACAGCATGCCGCGTACAGCCATTGTGGTACATCATGCCGCGTACGGCCACAGTGGTACAGCATGCCGCGTACAGCCACAGTGGTACAGCATGCCGCGCACAGCCACTGTGGTACAGCATGCCGCGTACAGCCACAGTGGTACAGCATGCCGCGCACAACCACTGTGGTACATCATGCCGCGTACAGCCACAGTGGTACAGCATGCCGCGTATAGCCACAGTAGTACAGCATGGCGCGTACAGCCACTGTGGTACATCCTGCCGCGTACAGCCACAGTGGTACAGTATGGCGTGTACAATCACTGTGGTACAGCATGCCGCGTACAGCCACTGTGGTACAGCATGTCGCGTACAACCATTGTGGTACAGCATGCCGCGTACAGTCACAGTGGTACAGCATGCCGCGTACAGCCACAGTGGTACAGCATGTCGCGTACAACCATTGTGGTACAGCATGCCGCGTACAGTCACAGTGGTACGGCATGCCGCGTACAACCACAGTGCTAACGCATGCCGCGTACAGCCACAGTGGTACAGCATGCCGCGTACAGCCACTGTGGTAGAGCATGCCGCGTACAGCCACTGTGGCACAGCATGGCGCGTACAGTCACAGTGGTACAGCATGCCGCGTACAGCCATTGCGGTACAGCATGCCGCGTACAGCCACTGTGGTACAGCATGCCGCGTACAGCCACAGTGGTACGGCATGCCGCGTACAACCACAGTGGTACAGCATGCCGCGTACAGCCACAGTGGTACAGCATGCCGCGTACAGCCATTGCGGTACAGCATGCCGCGTACAGCCACTGTGGTACAGCATGCCGCGTACAGCCACAGCGGTACAGCATGCCGCATACAGCCACAGTGCTAACGCATGCCGCGTACAGCCACAGTGGTACAGCATGCCGCGTACAGCCACTGTGGTAGAGCATGTCGCGTACAGCCACATTGGTACAGCATGCCGCGTACAACCACTATGGTACAGCATGCCGCATACAGCCACAGTGGTACAGCATGCCGCATACAGCCACTGTGGTACAGCATGCCGCGTACAGCCACAGTGGTACAGCATGCCGCGTACAGCCATTGCGGTACAGCATGCCGCGTACAGCCACTGTGGTACAGCATGCCGCGTACAGCCACAGCGGTACAGCATGCCGCATACAGCCACAGTGCTAACGCATGCCGCGTACAGCCACAGTGGTACAGCATGCCGCGTACAGCCACTGTGGTAGAGCATGTCGCGTACAGCCACATTGGTACGGCATGACGCGTACAACCACTATGGTACAGCATGCCGCATACAGCCACAGTGGTACAGCATGCCGCATACAGCCACTGTGGTACAGCATGCCGCGTACAGCCACCGTGGTACAGCATGCCGCGTACAGCCACAGTGGTACAGCATGCCGCATACAGCCACAGTGGTACAGCATGCCGCGTACAGTCACTGTGGTACAGCATGCCGCGTACAGCCACTGTGGTACATCATGCCGCATACAGCCACAGTGGTACAGCATGCCGCATACAGCCACAGTGGTACAGCATGCCGCATACAGCCACAGTGGTGCAGCATGCCGCATACAGCCACTGTGGTACAGCATGCCGCGTACAGCCACAGTGGTACAGCATGCCGCATACAGCCACTGTGGTACAGCATGCCGCATACAGCCACTGTGGTACAGCATGCCGCGTACAGCCACTGTGGTAGAGCATGCCGCGTACAGCCACTGTGGCACAGCATGGCGCGTACAGTCACAGTGGTACAGCATGCCGTGTACAGTTACAGTGGTACAGCATGCCGCGTACAGCCACAGTGGTACATCCTGCCGCGTATAGTCACAGTGGTACAGCATGCCGCGTACAGTCACAGTGGTACAGCGTGCCGTGTACAGTCCCAGTGGTACAGCGTGCCGCGTACAGTCACAGTGGTACAGCTAGCCGTGTACAGCCACTGTGGTACAGCATGCCGCGTACAGCCACAGTGGTACAGCATGCCGCGTACAGCCACATTGGTACAGCATGCCGCGTGCAGCCACTGTGGTACAGCATGCCGCGTACAGCCACTGTGGTACAGCATGCCGTGTACAGCCACTGTGGTACAGCATGCCGCGTACAGCCACTGGGGTACAGCATGCCACGTACCGCCACATTGGTACAGCATGCCGCGTACAGCCACTGTGGTACAGCATGCCGAGTACAGCCACTGTGGTACAGCATGCCGCGTACAGCCACTGTGGTACAGCATGCCGTGTACAGCCACAGTGGTACAGCATGCCGCGTACAGCCACTGTGGCACATCATGCCGCGTACAGCCACAGTGGTACATCATGCCGCATACAGCCACTGTGGTACAGCATGGCGCGTACAGCCATTGTGGTACATCATGCCGCGTACGGCCACAGTGGTACAGCATTCCGCGTACAGCCACTGTGGCACAGCATGTCGCGTACACCCACAGTGGTACAGCATGCCGCGTACAGCCACTGTGGTACAGCATGCCGCGTACAGCCACTGTGGCACAGCATGGCGCGTACAGTCACAGTGGTACAGCATGCCGCGCACAGTTACAGTGGTACAGCATGCCGCGTACAGCCACAGTGGTACATCCTGCCGCGTATAGTCACAGTGGTACAGCGTGCCGTGTACAGTCCCAGTGGTATAGCGTGCCGCGTACAGTCACAGTGGTACAGCTAGCCGCGTACAGCCACTGTGGTACAGCATGCCGCGTACCGCCACAGTGGTACAGCATGCCGCGTACATCCACTGTGGTACAGCATGCCGTGCACAGCCACAGTGGTACAGCATGCCGCGTACAGCCACATTGGTACAGCATGCCGCGTACAGCCACTGTGGTACAGCATGCCGCGTACAGCCACTGTGGTACAGCATGCCGTATACAGCCACTGTGGTACAGCATGCCGCGTACAGCCACTGGGGTACGGTATGCCGCGTACCGCCACATTGGTACAGCATGCCGCGTACAGCCACTGTGGTACAGCATGCCGCATACAGCCACAGTGGTACAGCAGGCCGCGTACAGCCACTGTGGCACAGCATGCCGCGTACAGCCACAGTGGTACATCATGCCGGATACAGCCACTGTGGTACAGCATGCCGCGTACAGCCATTGTTGTACATCATGCCGCGTACGGCCACAGTGATACAGCATTCCGCGTACAGCCACTGTGGCACAGCATGTCGCGTACACCCACAGTGGTACAGCATGCCGCGTACAGCCACTGTGGTACATCCTGCCGCGTACAGCCACAGTGGTACAGCATGCCGCGTACAGCCATTGTGGTACATCATGCCGCGTACGGCCACAGTGGTACAGCATGCCGCGTACAGCCACAGTGGTACAGCATGCCGCGCACAGCCACTGTGGTACAGCATGCCGCGTACAGCCACAGTGGTACAGCATGCCGCGCACAACCACTGTGGTACATCATGCCGCGTACAGCCACAGTGGTACAGCATGCCGCGTATAGCCACAGTAGTACAGCATGGCGCGTACAGCCACTGTGGTACATCCTGCCGCGTACAGCCACAGTGGTACAGTATGGCGTGTACAATCACTGTGGTACAGCATGCCGCGTACAGCCACTGTGGTACAGCATGTCGCGTACAACCATTGTGGTACAGCATGCCGCGTACAGTCACAGTGGTACAGCATGCCGCGTACAGCCACAGTGGTACAGCATGTCGCGTACAACCATTGTGGTACAGCATGCCGCGTACAGTCACAGTGGTACGGCATGCCGCGTACAACCACAGTGCTAACGCATGCCGCGTACAGCCACAGTGGTACAGCATGCCGCGTACAGCCACTGTGGTAGAGCATGCCGCGTACAGCCACTGTGGCACAGCATGGCGCGTACAGTCACAGTGGTACAGCATGCCGCGTACAGCCATTGCGGTACAGCATGCCGCGTACAGCCACTGTGGTACAGCATGCCGCGTACAGCCACAGTGGTACGGCATGCCGCGTACAACCACAGTGGTACAGCATGCCGCGTACAGCCACAGTGGTACAGCATGCCGCGTACAGCCATTGCGGTACAGCATGCCGCGTACAGCCACTGTGGTACAGCATGCCGCGTACAGCCACAGCGGTACAGCATGCCGCATACAGCCACAGTGCTAACGCATGCCGCGTACAGCCACAGTGGTACAGCATGCCGCGTACAGCCACTGTGGTAGAGCATGTCGCGTACAGCCACATTGGTACAGCATGCCGCGTACAACCACTATGGTACAGCATGCCGCATACAGCCACAGTGGTACAGCATGCCGCATACAGCCACTGTGGTACAGCATGCCGCGTACAGCCACCGTGGTACAGCATGCCGCGTACAGCCACAGTGGTACAGCATGCCGCATACAGCCACAGTGGTACAGCATGCCGCGTACAGTCACTGTGGTACAGCATGCCGCGTACAGCCACTGTGGTACATCATGCCGCATACAGCCACAGTGGTACAGCATGCCGCATACAGCCACAGTGGTACAGCATGCCGCATACAGCCACAGTGGTGCAGCATGCCGCATACAGCCACTGTGGTACAGCATGCCGCATACAGCCACAGTGGTACAGCATGCCGCGTACAGCCACTGTGGTAGAGCATGCCGCGTACAGCCACTGTGGCACAGCATGGCGCGTACAGTCACAGTGGTACAGCATGCCGGGTACAGTTACAGTGGTACAGCATGCCGCGTACAGCCACAGTGGTACATCCTGCCGCGTATAGTCACAGTGGTACAGCATGCCGCGTACAGCCACTGGGGTACGGCATGCCGCGTACCGCCACATTGGTACAGCATGCCGCGTACAGCCACTGTGGTACAGCATGCCGCATACAGCCACAGTGGTACAGCAGGCCGCGTACAGCCACTGTGGCACAGCATGCCGCGTACAGCCACAGTGGTACATCATGCCGCATACAGCCACTGTGGTACAGCATGCCGCGTACAGCCATTGTTGTACATCATGCCGCGTACGGCCACCGTGATACAGCATTCCGCGTACAGCCACTGTGGCACAGCATGTCGCGTACACCCACAGTGGTACAGCATGCCGCGTACAGCCACTGTGGTACATCCTGCCGCGTACAGCCACAGTGGTACAGCATGCCGCGTACAGCCATTGTGGTACATCATGCCGCGTACGGCCACAGTGGTACAGCATGCCGCGTACAGCCACAGTGGTACAGCATGCCGCGCACAGCCACTGTGGCACAGCATGCCGCGTAAAGCCACAGTGGTACAGCATGCCGCGCACAACCACTGTGGTACATCATGCCGCGTACAGCCACAGTGGTACAGCATGCCGCGTATAGCCACAGTGGTACAGCATGCCGCGTACAGCCACTGTGGTAGAGCATGCCGCGTACAGCCACTGTGGCACAGCATGGCGCGTACAGTCACAGTGGTACAGCATGCCGGGTACAGTTACAGTGGTACAGCATGCCGCGTACAGCCACAGTGGTACATCCTGCCGCGTATAGTCACAGTGGTACAGCATGCCGCGTACAGCCACTGGGGTACGGCATGCCGCGTACCGCCACATTGGTACAGCATGCCGCGTACAGCCACTGTGGTACAGCATGCCGCATACAGCCACAGTGGTACAGCAGGCCGCGTACAGCCACTGTGGCACAGCATGCCGCGTACAGCCACAGTGGTACATCATGCCGCGTACAGCCACTGTGGTACAGCATGCCGCGTACAGCCATTGTTGTACATCATGCCGCGTACGGCCACCGTGATACAGCATTCCGCGTACAGCCACTGTGGCACAGCATGTCGCGTACACCCACAGTGGTACAGCATGCCGCGTACAGCCACTGTGGTACATCCTGCCGCGTACAGCCACAGTGGTACAGCATGCCGCGTACAGCCATTGTGGTACATCATGCCGCGTACGGCCACAGTGGTACAGCATGCCGCGTACAGCCACAGTGGTACAGCATGCCGCGCACAGCCACTGTGGCACAGCATGCCGCGTAAAGCCACAGTGGTACAGCATGCCGCGCACAACCACTGTGGTACATCATGCCGCGTACAGCCACAGTGGTACAGCATGCCGCGTATAGCCACAGTAGTACAGCATGGCGCGTACAGCCACTGTGGTACATCCTGCCGCGTACAGCCACAGTGGTACAGTATGGCGTGTACAATCACTGTGGTACAGCATGCCGCGTACAGCCACTGTGGTACAGCATGTCGCGTACAACCATTGTGGTACAGCATGCCGCGTACAGTCACAGTGGTACAGCATGCCGCGTACAGCCACAGTGGTACAGCATGTCGCGTACAACCATTGTGGTACAGCATGCCGCGTACAGTCACAGTGGTACGGCATGCCGCGTACAACCACAGTGGTACAGTATGCCGCGTACAGCCACAGTGGCACAGCATGTCGCGTACAGCCACAGTGGTACAGCATGCCGCGTACAGCCACAGTGGTACAGCATGCCGCGTACAGCCACAGTGGTACAGCATGCTGTATACAGCCACTGTGGTAGAGCATGGCGCGTACAGTCACAGTGGTACAGCATGCCGCGTACAGCCACAGTGGTACAGCATGCCGCATACAGCCACAGTGGTACAGCATGCCGCGTACAGCCACAGTGGTACAGCATGCCGCGTACAGCCATTGCGGTACAGCATGCCGCGTACAGCCACTGTGGTACAGCATGCCGCGTACAGCCACAGCGGTACAGCATGCCGCATACAGCCACAGTGCTAACGCATGCCGCGTACAGCCACAGTGGTACAGCATGCCGCGTACAGCCACTGTGGTAGAGCATGTCGCGTACAGCCACATTGGTGCAGCATGCCGCGTACAACCACTATGGTACAGCATGCCGCATACAGCCACAGTGGTACAGCATGCCGCATACAGCCACTGTGGTACAGCATGCCGCGTACAGCCACCGTGGTACAGCATGCCGCGTACAGCCACAGTGGTACAACATGCCGCATACAGCCACAGTGGTACAGCATGCCGCGTACAGTCACTGTGGTACAGCATGCCGCGTACAGCCACTGTGGTACATCATGCCGCATACATCCACAGTGGTACAGCATGCCGCATACAGCCACAGTGGTACAGCATGCCGCATACAGCCACAGTGGTGCAGCATGCCGCATACAGCCACTGTGGTACAGCATGCCGCGTACAGCCACAGTGGTACAGCATGCCGCATACAGCCACTGTGGTACAGCATGCCGCATACAGCCACTGTGGTACAGCATGCCGCGTACAGCCACTGTGGTAGAGCATGCCGCGTACAGCCACTGTGGCACAGCATGGCGCGTACAGTCACAGTGGTACAGCATGCCGTGTACAGTTACAGTGGTACAGCATGCCGCGTACAGCCACAGTGGTACATCCTGCCGCGTATAGTCACAGTGGTACAGCATGCCGCGTACAGTCACAGTGGTACAGCGTGCCGTGTACAGTCCCAGTGGTACAGCGTGCCGCGTACAGTCACAGTGGTACAGCTAGCCGTGTACAGCCACTGTGGTACAGCATGCCGCGTACCGCCACAGTGGTACAGCATGCCGCGTACAGCCACTGTGGTACAGCATGCCGCGTACAGCCACAGTGGTACAGCATTCCGCGTACAGCCACATTGGTACAGCATGCCGCGTGCAGCCACTGTGGTACAGCATGCCGCGTACAGCCACTGTGGTACAGCATGCCGTGTACAGCCACTGTGGTACAGCATGCCGCGTACAGCCACTGGGGTACAGCATGCCACGTACCGCCACATTGGTACAGCATGCCGCGTACAGCCACTGTGGTACAGCATGCCGCGTACAGCCACTGTGGTACAGCATGCCGCGTACAGCCACTGTGGTACAGCATGCCGTGTACAGCCACAGTGGTACAGCATGCCGCGTACAGCCACTGTGGCACATCATGCCGCGTACAGCCACAGTGGTACATCATGCCGCATACAGCCACTGTGGTACAGCATGCCGCGTACAGCCATTGTGGTACATCATGCCGCGTACGGCCACAGTGGTACAGCATTCCGCGTACAGCCACTGTGGCACAGCATGTCGCGTACACCCACAGTGGTACAGCATGCCGCGTACAGCCACTGTGGCACATCCTGCCGCGTACAGCCACAGTGGTACAGCATGCCGCGTACAGCCATTGTGGTACATCATGCCGCGTACGGCCACAGTGGTACAGCATGCCGCGTACAGCCACAGTGGTACAGCATGCCGCGTACAACCACAGTGGTACAGCATGCCGCGCACAGCCATTGTGGGACATCATGCCGCGTACAGCCACAGTGGTACAGCATGCCGCGTACAGCCACAGTAGTACAGCATGCCGCATACAGCCACTGTGGTACATCCTGCCGCGTACAGCCACAGTGGTACATCATGCCGCGTACAGCCACAGTGGTACAGTATGTCGCGTACAGCCACAGTGGTACAGCATGCTGCGTACAGCCACAGTGGTACAGCATGGCGCGTACAGCCACTGCGGTACATCATGCTGTATACAGCCACTGTGGTACAGCATGCCGCGTACAGCCACAGTGGTACAGCATGCCGCGTACAGCCATTGTGGTACAGCATGCCGCGTACAGCCACTGTGGTACAGCATGCCGCGTACAGCCATTGTGGTACATCATGCCGCGTACGGCCACAGTGGTACAGCATTCCGCGTACAGCCACTGTGGCAGAGCATGTCGCGTACACCCACAGTGGTACAGCATGCCGCGTACAGCCACTGTGGCACATCCTGCCGCGTACAGCCACAGTGGTACAGCATGCCGCGTACAGCCATTGTGGTACATCATGCCGCGTACGGCCACAGTGGTACAGCATGCCGCGTACAGCCACAGTGGTACAGCATGCCGCGTACAGTCACAGTGGTACAGCATGCCGCGTACAGCCATTGTGGTACAGCATGCCGCGTACGGCCACAGTGGTACAGCATGCCGCGTACAGCCACAGTGGTACAGCATGCCGCGTACAGTCACAGTGGTACAGCATGCCGCGTACAGCCACAGTGGTACAGCATGCTGCGTACAGCCACAGTGGTACAGCATGCCGCGTACAGCCACAGTGGTACAGCATGGCGCGTACAGCCACTGCGGTACATCATGCTGTATACAGCCACTGTGGTACAGCATGCCGCGTACAGCCACAGTGGTACAGCATGCCGCGTACAGCCATTGCGGTAGAGCATGCCGCGTACAGCCACTGTGGTACAGCATGCCGCGTACAGCCATTGTGGTACATCATGCCGCGTACGGCCACAGTGGTACAGCATGTCGCGTACACCCACAGTGGTACAGCATGCCGCGTACAGCCACTGTGGCACATCCTGCCGCGTACAGCCACAGTGGTACAGCATGCCGCGTACAGCCATTGTGGTACATCATGCCGCGTACGGCCACAGTGGTACAGCATGCCGCGTACAGCCATAGTGGTACAGCATGCCGCGTACAACCAAAGTGGTACAGCATGCCGCGCACAGCCATTGTGGGACATCATGCCGCGTACAGCCACAGTGGTACAGCATGCCGCGTACAGCCACAGTGGTACAGCATGCCGCGTACAGCCACAGTAGTACAGCATGCCGCATACAGCCACAGTGGTACAGCATGCCGCGTACAGCCACAGTGGTACAGCATGCCGCGTACAGCCACAGTAGTACAGCATGCCGCATACAGCCACTGTGGTACATCGTGCCGCGTACAGCCACAGTGGTACATCATGCCGCGTACAGCCACAGTGGTACAGCATGTCGCGTACAGCCACAGTGGTACAGCATGCCGCGTACAGCCACAGTGGTACAGCATGCCGCGCACAGCCATTGTGGGACATCATGCCGCGTACAGCCACAGTGGTACAGCATGCCGCGTACAGCCACAGTAGTACAGCATGCCGCATACAGCCACAGTGGTACATCCTGCCGCGTACAGCCACAGTGGTGCATCATGCCGCGTACAGCCACTGTGGTACAGCATGCCGCGTACAGCCACTGTGGTACAGCATGCCGCGTACGGCCACAGTGGTACAGCATGCCGCGTACAGCCACAGTGGTACAGTATGTCGCGTACAGCCACAGTGGTACAGCATGCTGCGTACAGCCACAGTGGTACAGCATGGCGCGTACAGCCACTGCGGTACATCATGCTGTATACAGCCACTGTGGTACAGCATGCCGCGTACAGCCACAGTGGTACAGCATGCCGCGTACAGCCATTGCGGTACAGCATGCCGCGTACAGCCACTGTGGTACAGCATGCCGCGTACAGCCATTGTGGTACATCATGCCGCGTACGGCCACAGTGGTACAGCATTCCGCGTACAGCCACTGTGGCACAGCATGTCGCGTACACCCACAGTGGTACAGCCTGCCGCGTACAGCCACTGTGGCACATCCTGCCGCGTACAGCCACAGTGGTACAGCATGCCGCGTACAGCCATTTTGGTACATCATGCCGCGTACGGCCACAGTGGTACAGCATGCCGCGTACAGCCACAGTGGTACAGCATGCCGCGTACAACCACAGTGGTACAGCATGCCGCGCACAGCCATTGTGGGACATCATGCCGCGTACAGCCACAGTGGTACAGCATGCCGCGTACAGCCACAGTAGTACAGCATGCCGCATACAGGCACTGTGGTACATCCTGCCGCGTACAGCCACAGTGGTACATCATGCCGCGTACAGCCACAGTGGTACAGCATGTCGCGTACAGCCACAGTGGTACAGCATGCCGCGTACAGCTACAGTGGTACATCATGCTGTATACAGCCACTGTGGTACAGCATGGCGCGTACAGTCACAGTGGTACAGCATGCCGCGTACAGCCACAGTGGTACAGCATGCCGCGTACAGCCACAGTGGTACAGCATGCCGCGTACAGCCACATTGCTAACGCATGCTGCGTACAGCCACAGTGGTACAGCATGCCGCGTACAGCCACAGTGGTACAACATGCCGCGTACAGCCATTGCGGTACAGCATGCCGCGTACAGCCACTGTGGTACAGCATGCCGCGTACAGCCACAGCGGTACAGCATGCCGCGTACAGCCACATTGCTAACGCATGCTGCGTACAGCCACAGTGGTACAGCATGCCGCGTACAACCACTGTGGTAGAGCATGTCGCGTACAGCCACATTGGTACAGCATGCCGCGTACAGCCACTGTGGTACAGTATGGCGTGTACAGTCACAGTGGTACAGCATGCCGCGTACAGCCACAGTGGTACAACATGCCGCGTACAGTCACATTGGTACAGCATTCCGCGTACAGCCCTTGTGGTACAGCATGCCGCGTACAGTCACAGTGGTACAGCATGCCGCGTACAGCCACAGTGGTAAAGCATGCTGCGTACAGTCACAGTGGTTCAGCATGCCGCGTACAGCCACTGTGGTACAGCGTGCCGTGTACAGTCACAGTGGTACAGCATGCCGCGTACAGCCACAGTGGTACAGCATGCCGCGTACAGCCATTGCGGTACAGCATGCCGCGTACAGCCACTGTGGTACAGCATGCCGCGTACAACCACAGTGGTACAGCATGCCGCGCACAGCCATTGTGGGACATCATGCCGCGTACAGCCACAGTGGTACAGCATGCCGCGTACAGCCACAGTGGTACAGCATGCCGCGTACAGCCACAGTAGTACAGCATGCCGCATACAGCCACAGTGGTACAGCATGTCGCGTACAGCCACAGTGGTACAGCATGCCGCGTACAGCCAGAGTAGTACAGCATGCCGCATACAGCCACTGTGGTACATCCTGCCGCGTACAGCCACAGTGGTACATCATGCCGCGTACAGCCACAGTGGTACAGCATGTCGCGTACAGCCACAGTGGTACAGCATGCCGCGTACAGCCACAGTGGTACAGCATGCCGCGTACAGCCACTGTGGTACAGCATGCCGCGTACAGCCACTGTGGTACAGCATGCCGCGTACAGCCACTGTGGTACAGCATGCCGTGTACAGCCACAGTGGTACAGCATGCCGCGTACAGCCACTGTGGCACATCATGCCGCGTACAGCCACAGTGGTACATCATGCCGCATACAGCCACTGTGGTACAGCATGCCGCGTACAGCCATTGTGGTACATCATGCCGCGTACGGCCACAGTGGTACAGCATTCCGCGTACAGCCACTGTGGCACAGCATGTCGCGTACACCCACAGTGGTACAGCATGCCGCGTACAGCCACTGTGGCACATCCTGCCGCGTACAGCCACAGTGGTACAGCATGCCGCGTACAGCCATTGTGGTACATCATGCCGCGTACGGCCACAGTGGTACAGCATGCCGCGTACAGCCACAGTGGTACAGCATGCCGCGTACAACCACAGTGGTACAGCATGCCGCGCACAGCCATTGTGGGACATCATGCCGCGTACAGCCACAGTGGTACAGCATGCCGCGCACAGCCACAGTAGTACAGCATGCCGCATACAGCCACTGTGGTACATCCTGCCGCGTACAGCCACAGTGGTACATCATGCCGCGTACAGCCACAGTGGTACAGCATGTCGCGTACAGCCACAGTGGTACAGCATGCTGCGTACAGCCACAGTGGTACAGCATGCCGCGTACAGCCACAGTGGTACATCATGCTGTATACAGCCACTGTGGTACAGCATGGCGCGTACAGTCACAGTGGTACAGCATGCCGCGTACAGCCACAGTGGTACAGCATGCCGCGTACAGCCACAGTGGTACAGCATGCCGCGTACAGCCACAGTTGTGCAGCATGCCGCGTACAGCCACTGTGGTACAGCATGCCGCGCACAGCCACAGTGGTACAGCATGCCGCGTACAGCCATTGTGGTACATCATGCCGCGTACGGCCACAGTGGTACAGCATGCCGCGTACAGCCACAGTGGTACAGCATGCCGCGCACAGCCACTGTGGTACAGCATGCCGCGTACAGCCACAGTGGTACAGCATGCCGCGCACAACCACTGTGGTACATCATGCCGCGTACAGCCACAGTGGTACAGCATGCCGCGTATAGCCACAGTAGTACAGCATGGCGCGTACAGCCACTGTGGTACATCCTGCCGCGTACAGCCACAGTGGTACAGTATGGCGTGTACAATCACTGTGGTACAGCATGCCGCGTACAGCCACTGTGGTACAGCATGTCGCGTACAACCATTGTGGTACAGCATGCCGCGTACAGTCACAGTGGTACAGCATGCCGCGTACAGCCACAGTGGTACAGCATGTCGCGTACAACCATTGTGGTACAGCATGCCGCGTACAGTCACAGTGGTACGGCATGCCGCGTACAACCACAGTGCTAACGCATGCCGCGTACAGCCACAGTGGTACAGCATGCCGCGTACAGCCACTGTGGTAGAGCATGCCGCGTACAGCCACTGTGGCACAGCATGGCGCGTACAGTCACAGTGGTACAGCATGCCGCGTACAGCCATTGCGGTACAGCATGCCGCGTACAGCCACTGTGGTACAGCATGCCGCGTACAGCCACAGTGGTACGGCATGCCGCGTACAACCACAGTGGTACAGCATGCCGCGTACAGCCACTGTGGTAGAGCATGCCGCGTACAGCCACTGTGGCACAGCATGGCGCGTACAGTCACAGTGGTACAGCATGCCGCGTACAGCCATTGCGGTACAGCATGCCGCGTACAGCCACTGTGGTACAGCATGCCGCGTACAGCCACAGTGGTACGGCATGCCGCGTACAACCACAGTGGTACAGCATGCCGCGTACAGCCACAGTGGTACAGCATGCCGCGTACAGCCATTGCGGTACAGCATGCCGCGTACAGCCACTGTGGTACAGCATGCCGCGTACAGCCACAGCGGTACAGCATGCCGCATACAGCCACAGTGCTAACGCATGCCGCGTACAGCCACAGTGGTACAGCATGCCGCGTACAGCCACTGTGGTAGAGCATGTCGCGTACAGCCACATTGGTACAGCATGCCGCGTACAACCACTATGGTACAGCATGCCGCATACAGCCACAGTGGTACAGCATGCCGCATACAGCCACTGTGGTACAGCATGCCGCGTACAGCCACCGTGGTACAGCATGCCGCGTACAGCCACAGTGGTACAGCATGCCGCATACAGCCACAGTGGTACAGCATGCCGCGTACAGTCACTGTGGTACAGCATGCCGCGTACAGCCACTGTGGTACATCATGCCGCATACAGCCACAGTGGTACAGCATGCCGCATACAGCCACAGTGGTACAGCATGCCGCATACAGCCACAGTGGTGCAGCATGCCGCATACAGCCACTGTGGTACAGCATGCCGCATACAGCCACAGTGGTACAGCATGCCGCGTACAGCCACTGTGGTAGAGCATGCCGCGTACAGCCACTGTGGCACAGCATGGCGCGTACAGTCACAGTGGTACAGCATGCCGGGTACAGTTACAGTGGTACAGCATGCCGCGTACAGCCACAGTGGTACATCCTGCCGCGTATAGTCACAGTGGTACAGCATGCCGCGTACAGCCACTGGGGTACGGCATGCCGCGTACCGCCACATTGGTACAGCATGCCGCGTACAGCCACTGTGGTACAGCATGCCGCATACAGCCACAGTGGTACAGCAGGCCGCGTACAGCCACTGTGGCACAGCATGCCGCGTACAGCCACAGTGGTACATCATGCCGCATACAGCCACTGTGGTACAGCATGCCGCGTACAGCCATTGTTGTACATCATGCCGCGTACGGCCACCGTGATACAGCATTCCGCGTACAGCCACTGTGGCACAGCATGTCGCGTACACCCACAGTGGTACAGCATGCCGCGTACAGCCACTGTGGTACATCCTGCCGCGTACAGCCACAGTGGTACAGCATGCCGCGTACAGCCATTGTGGTACATCATGCCGCGTACGGCCACAGTGGTACAGCATGCCGCGTACAGCCACAGTGGTACAGCATGCCGCGCACAGCCACTGTGGCACAGCATGCCGCGTAAAGCCACAGTGGTACAGCATGCCGCGCACAACCACTGTGGTACATCATGCCGCGTACAGCCACAGTGGTACAGCATGCCGCGTATAGCCACAGTAGTACAGCATGGCGCGTACAGCCACTGTGGTACATCCTGCCGCGTACAGCCACAGTGGTACAGTATGGCGTGTACAATCACTGTGGTACAGCATGCCGCGTACAGCCACTGTGGTACAGCATGTCGCGTACAACCATTGTGGTACAGCATGCCGCGTACAGTCACAGTGGTACAGCATGCCGCGTACAGCCACAGTGGTACAGCATGTCGCGTACAACCATTGTGGTACAGCATGCCGCGTACAGTCACAGTGGTACGGCATGCCGCGTACAACCACAGTGGTACAGTATGCCGCGTACAGCCACAGTGGCACAGCATGTCGCGTACAGCCACAGTGGTACAGCATGCCGCGTACAGCCACAGTGGTACAGCATGCCGCGTACAGCCACAGTGGTACAGCATGCTGTATACAGCCACTGTGGTAGAGCATGGCGCGTACAGTCACAGTGGTACAGCATGCCGCGTACAGCCACAGTGGTACAGCATGCCGCATACAGCCACAGTGGTACAGCATGCCGCGTACAGCCACAGTGGTACAGCATGCCGCGTACAGCCATTGCGGTACAGCATGCCGCGTACAGCCACTGTGGTACAGCATGCCGCGTACAGCCACAGCGGTACAGCATGCCGCATACAGCCACAGTGCTAACGCATGCCGCGTACAGCCACAGTGGTACAGCATGCCGCGTACAGCCACTGTGGTAGAGCATGTCGCGTACAGCCACATTGGTGCAGCATGCCGCGTACAACCACTATGGTACAGCATGCCGCATACAGCCACAGTGGTACAGCATGCCGCATACAGCCACTGTGGTACAGCATGCCGCGTACAGCCACCGTGGTACAGCATGCCGCGTACAGCCACAGTGGTACAACATGCCGCATACAGCCACAGTGGTACAGCATGCCGCGTACAGTCACTGTGGTACAGCATGCCGCGTACAGCCACTGTGGTACATCATGCCGCATACATCCACAGTGGTACAGCATGCCGCATACAGCCACAGTGGTACAGCATGCCGCATACAGCCACAGTGGTGCAGCATGCCGCATACAGCCACTGTGGTACAGCATGCCGCGTACAGCCACAGTGGTACAGCATGCCGCATACAGCCACTGTGGTACAGCATGCCGCATACAGCCACTGTGGTACAGCATGCCGCGTACAGCCACTGTGGTAGAGCATGCCGCGTACAGCCACTGTGGCACAGCATGGCGCGTACAGTCACAGTGGTACAGCATGCCGTGTACAGTTACAGTGGTACAGCATGCCGCGTACAGCCACAGTGGTACATCCTGCCGCGTATAGTCACAGTGGTACAGCATGCCGCGTACAGTCACAGTGGTACAGCGTGCCGTGTACAGTCCCAGTGGTACAGCGTGCCGCGTACAGTCACAGTGGTACAGCTAGCCGTGTACAGCCACTGTGGTACAGCATGCCGCGTACCGCCACAGTGGTACAGCATGCCGCGTACAGCCACTGTGGTACAGCATGCCGCGTACAGCCACAGTGGTACAGCATGCCGCGTACAGCCACATTGGTACAGCATGCCGCGTGCAGCCACTGTGGTACAGCATGCCGCTTACAGCCACTGTGGTACAGCATGCCGTGTACAGCCACTGTGGTACAGCATGCCGCGTACAGCCACTGGGGTACAGCATGCCACGTACCGCCACATTGGTACAGCATGCCGCGTACAGCCACTGTGGTACAGCATGCCGCGTACAGCCACTGTGGTACAGCATGCCGCGTACAGCCACTGTGGTACAGCATGCCGTGTACAGCCACAGTGGTACAGCATGCCGCGTACAGCCACTGTGGCACATCATGCCGCGTACAGCCACAGTGATACATCATGCCGCATACAGCCACTGTGGTACAGCATGCCGCGTACAGCCATTGTGGTACATCATGCCGCGTACGGCCACAGTGGTACAGCATTCCGCGTACAGCCACTGTGGCACAGCATGTCGCGTACACCCACAGTGGTACAGCATGCCGCGTACAGCCACTGTGGCACATCCTGCCGCGTACAGCCACAGTGGTACAGCATGCCGCGTACAGCCATTGTGGTACAGCATGCCGCGTACGGCCACAGTGGTACAGCATGCCGCGTACAGCCACAGTGGTACAGCATGCCGCGTACAACCACAGTGGTACAGCATGCCGCGCACAGCCATTGTGGGACATCATGCCGCGTACAGCCACAGTGGTACAGCATGCCGCGTACAGCCACAGTAGTACAGCATGCCGCATACAGCCACTGTGGTACATCCTGCCGCGTACAGCCACAGTGGTACATCATGCCGCGTACAGCCACAGTGGTACAGTATGTCGCGTACAGCCACAGTGGTACAGCATGCTGCGTACAGCCACAGTGGTACAGCATGGCGCGTACAGCCACTGCGGTACATCATGCTGTATACAGCCACTGTGGTACAGCATGCCGCGTACAGCCACAGTGGTACAGCATGCCGCGTACAGCCATTGTGGTACAGCATGCCGCGTACAGCCACTGTGGTACAGCATGCCGCGTACAGCCATTGTGGTACATCATGCCGCGTACGGCCACAGTGGTACAGCATTCCGCGTACAGCCACTGTGGCAGAGCATGTCGCGTACACCCACAGTGGTACAGCATGCCGCGTACAGCCACTGTGGCACATCCTGCCGCGTACAGCCACAGTGGTACAGCATGCCGCGTACAGCCATTGTGGTACATCATGCCGCGTACGGCCACAGTGGTACAGCATGCCGCGTACAGCCACAGTGGTACAGCATGCCGCGTACAGTCACAGTGGTACAGCATGCCGCGTACAGCCATTGTGGTACAGCATGCCGCGTACGGCCACAGTGGTACAGCATGCCGCGTACAGCCACAGTGGTACAGCATGCCGCGTACAGTCACAGTGGTACAGCATGCCGCGTACAGCCACAGTGGTACAGCATGCTGCGTACAGCCACAGTGGTACAGCATGCCGCGTACAGCCACAGTGGTACAGCATGGCGCGTACAGCCACTGCGGTACATCATGCTGTATACAGCCACTGTGGTACAGCATGCCGCGTACAGCCACAGTGGTACAGCATGCCGCGTACAGCCATTGCGGTACAGCATGCCGCGTACAGCCACTGTGGTACAGCATGCCGCGTACAGCCATTGTGGTACATCATGCCGCGTACGGCCACAGTGGTACAGCATGTCGCGTACACCCACAGTGGTACAGCATGCCGCGTACAGCCACTGTGGCACATCCTGCCGCGTACAGCCACAGTGGTACAGCATGCCGCGTACAGCCATTGTGGTACATCATGCCGCGTACGGCCACAGTGGTACAGCATGCCGCGTACAGCCACAGTGGTACAGCATGCCGCGCACAGCCACTGTGGTACAGCATGCCGCGTACAGCCACAGTGGTACAGCATGCCGCGCACAACCACTGTGGTACATCATGCCGCGTACAGCCACAGTGGTACAGCATGCCGCGTATAGCCACAGTAGTACAGCATGGCGCGTACAGCCACTGTGGTACATCCTGCCGCGTACAGCCACAGTGGTACAGTATGGCGTGTACAATCACTGTGGTACAGCATGCCGCGTACAGCCACTGTGGTACAGCATGTCGCGTACAACCATTGTGGTACAGCATGCCGCGTACAGTCACAGTGGTACAGCATGCCGCGTACAGCCACAGTGGTACAGCATGTCGCGTACAACCATTGTGGTACAGCATGCCGCGTACAGTCACAGTGGTACGGCATGCCGCGTACAACCACAGTGCTAACGCATGCCGCGTACAGCCACAGTGGTACAGCATGCCGCGTACAGCCACTGTGGTAGAGCATGCCGCGTACAGCCACTGTGGCACAGCATGGCGCGTACAGTCACAGTGGTACAGCATGCCGCGTACAGCCATTGCGGTACAGCATGCCGCGTACAGCCACTGTGGTACAGCATGCCGCGTACAGCCACAGTGGTACGGCATGCCGCGTACAACCACAGTGGTACAGCATGCCGCGTACAGCCACAGTGGTACAGCATGCCGCGTACAGCCATTGCGGTACAGCATGCCGCGTACAGCCACTGTGGTACAGCATGCCGCGTACAGCCACAGCGGTACAGCATGCCGCATACAGCCACAGTGCTAACGCATGCCGCGTACAGCCACAGTGGTACAGCATGCCGCGTACAGCCACTGTGGTAGAGCATGTCGCGTACAGCCACATTGGTACAGCATGCCGCGTACAACCACTATGGTACAGCATGCCGCATACAGCCACAGTGGTACAGCATGCCGCATACAGCCACTGTGGTACAGCATGCCGCGTACAGCCACCGTGGTACAGCATGCCGCGTACAGCCACAGTGGTACAGCATGCCGCATACAGCCACAGTGGTACAGCATGCCGCGTACAGTCACTGTGGTACAGCATGCCGCGTACAGCCACTGTGGTACATCATGCCGCATACAGCCACAGTGGTACAGCATGCCGCATACAGCCACAGTGGTACAGCATGCCGCATACAGCCACAGTGGTGCAGCATGCCGCATACAGCCACTGTGGTACAGCATGCCGCATACAGCCACAGTGGTACAGCATGCCGCGTACAGCCACTGTGGTAGAGCATGCCGCGTACAGCCACTGTGGCACAGCATGGCGCGTACAGTCACAGTGGTACAGCATGCCGGGTACAGTTACAGTGGTACAGCATGCCGCGTACAGCCACAGTGGTACATCCTGCCGCGTATAGTCACAGTGGTACAGCATGCCGCGTACAGCCACTGGGGTACGGCATGCCGCGTACCGCCACATTGGTACAGCATGCCGCGTACAGCCACTGTGGTACAGCATGCCGCATACAGCCACAGTGGTACAGCAGGCCGCGTACAGCCACTGTGGCACAGCATGCCGCGTACAGCCACAGTGGTACATCATGCCGCATACAGCCACTGTGGTACAGCATGCCGCGTACAGCCATTGTGGGACATCATGCCGCGTACGGCCACCGTGATACAGCATTCCGCGTACAGCCACTGTGGCACAGCATGTCGCGTACACCCACAGTGGTACAGCATGCCGCGTACAGCCACTGTGGTACATCCTGCCGCGTACAGCCACAGTGGTACAGCATGCCGCGTACAGCCATTGTGGTACATCATGCCGCGTACGGCCACAGTGGTACAGCATGCCGCGTACAGCCACAGTGGTACAGCATGCCGCGCACAGCCACTGTGGCACAGCATGCCGCGTAAAGCCACAGTGGTACAGCATGCCGCGCACAACCACTGTGGTACATCATGCCGCGTACAGCCACAGTGGTACAGCATGCCGCGTATAGCCACAGTGGTACAGCATGCCGCGTACAGCCACTGTGGTAGAGCATGCCGCGTACAGCCACTGTGGCACAGCATGGCGCGTACAGTCACAGTGGTACAGCATGCCGGGTACAGTTACAGTGGTACAGCATGCCGCGTACAGCCACAGTGGTACATCCTGCCGCGTATAGTCACAGTGGTACAGCATGCCGCGTACAGCCACTGGGGTACGGCATGCCGCGTACCGCCACATTGGTACAGCATGCCGCGTACAGCCACTGTGGTACAGCATGCCGCATACAGCCACAGTGGTACAGCAGGCCGCGTACAGCCACTGTGGCACAGCATGCCGCGTACAGCCACAGTGGTACATCATGCCGCGTACAGCCACTGTGGTACAGCATGCCGCGTACAGCCATTGTTGTACATCATGCCGCGTACGGCCACCGTGATACAGCATTCCGCGTACAGCCACTGTGGCACAGCATGTCGCGTACACCCACAGTGGTACAGCATGCCGCGTACAGCCACTGTGGTACATCCTGCCGCGTACAGCCACAGTGGTACAGCATGCCGCGTACAGCCATTGTGGTACATCATGCCGCGTACGGCCACAGTGGTACAGCATGCCGCGTACAGCCACAGTGGTACAGCATGCCGCGCACAGCCACTGTGGCACAGCATGCCGCGTAAAGCCACAGTGGTACAGCATGCCGCGCACAACCACTGTGGTACATCATGCCGCGTACAGCCACAGTGGTACAGCATGCCGCGTATAGCCACAGTAGTACAGCATGGCGCGTACAGCCACTGTGGTACATCCTGCCGCGTACAGCCACAGTGGTACAGTATGGCGTGTACAATCACTGTGGTACAGCATGCCGCGTACAGCCACTGTGGTACAGCATGTCGCGTACAACCATTGTGGTACAGCATGCCGCGTACAGTCACAGTGGTACAGCATGCCGCGTACAGCCACAGTGGTACAGCATGTCGCGTACAACCATTGTGGTACAGCATGCCGCGTACAGTCACAGTGGTACGGCATGCCGCGTACAACCACAGTGGTACAGTATGCCGCGTACAGCCACAGTGGCACAGCATGTCGCGTACAGCCACAGTGGTACAGCATGCCGCGTACAGCCACAGTGGTACAGCATGCCGCGTACAGCCACAGTGGTACAGCATGCTGTATACAGCCACTGTGGTAGAGCATGGCGCGTACAGTCACAGTGGTACAGCATGCCGCGTACAGCCACAGTGGTACAGCATGCCGCATACAGCCACAGTGGTACAGCATGCCGCGTACAGCCACAGTGGTACAGCATGCCGCGTACAGCCATTGCGGTACAGCATGCCGCGTACAGCCACTGTGGTACAGCATGCCGCGTACAGCCACAGCGGTACAGCATGCCGCATACAGCCACAGTGCTAACGCATGCCGCGTACAGCCACAGTGGTACAGCATGCCGCGTACAGCCACTGTGGTAGAGCATGTCGCGTACAGCCACATTGGTGCAGCATGCCGCGTACAACCACTATGGTACAGCATGCCGCATACAGCCACAGTGGTACAGCATGCCGCATACAGCCACTGTGGTACAGCATGCCGCGTACAGCCACCGTGGTACAGCATGCCGCGTACAGCCACAGTGGTACAACATGCCGCATACAGCCACAGTGGTACAGCATGCCGCGTACAGTCACTGTGGTACAGCATGCCGCGTACAGCCACTGTGGTACATCATGCCGCATACATCCACAGTGGTACAGCATGCCGCATACAGCCACAGTGGTACAGCATGCCGCATACAGCCACAGTGGTGCAGCATGCCGCATACAGCCACTGTGGTACAGCATGCCGCGTACAGCCACAGTGGTACAGCATGCCGCATACAGCCACTGTGGTACAGCATGCCGCATACAGCCACTGTGGTACAGCATGCCGCGTACAGCCACTGTGGTAGAGCATGCCGCGTACAGCCACTGTGGCACAGCATGGCGCGTACAGTCACAGTGGTACAGCATGCCGTGTACAGTTACAGTGGTACAGCATGCCGCGTACAGCCACAGTGGTACATCCTGCCGCGTATAGTCACAGTGGTACAGCATGCCGCGTACAGTCACAGTGGTACAGCGTGCCGTGTACAGTCCCAGTGGTACAGCGTGCCGCGTACAGTCACAGTGGTACAGCTAGCCGTGTACAGCCACTGTGGTACAGCATGCCGCGTACCGCCACAGTGGTACAGCATGCCGCGTACAGCCACTGTGGTACAGCATGCCGCGTACAGCCACAGTGGTACAGCATTCCGCGTACAGCCACATTGGTACAGCATGCCGCGTGCAGCCACTGTGGTACAGCATGCCGCGTACAGCCACTGTGGTACAGCATGCCGTGTACAGCCACTGTGGTACAGCATGCCGCGTACAGCCACTGGGGTACAGCATGCCACGTACCGCCACATTGGTACAGCATGCCGCGTACAGCCACTGTGGTACAGCATGCCGCGTACAGCCACTGTGGTACAGCATGCCGCGTACAGCCACTGTGGTACAGCATGCCGTGTACAGCCACAGTGGTACAGCATGCCGCGTACAGCCACTGTGGCACATCATGCCGCGTACAGCCACAGTGGTACATCATGCCGCATACAGCCACTGTGGTACAGCATGCCGCGTACAGCCATTGTGGTACATCATGCCGCGTACGGCCACAGTGGTACAGCATTCCGCGTACAGCCACTGTGGCACAGCATGTCGCGTACACCCACAGTGGTACAGCATGCCGCGTACAGCCACTGTGGCACATCCTGCCGCGTACAGCCACAGTGGTACAGCATGCCGCGTACAGCCATTGTGGTACATCATGCCGCGTACGGCCACAGTGGTACAGCATGCCGCGTACAGCCACAGTGGTACAGCATGCCGCGTACAACCACAGTGGTACAGCATGCCGCGCACAGCCATTGTGGGACATCATGCCGCGTACAGCCACAGTGGTACAGCATGCCGCGTACAGCCACAGTAGTACAGCATGCCGCATACAGCCACTGTGGTACATCCTGCCGCGTACAGCCACAGTGGTACATCATGCCGCGTACAGCCACAGTGGTACAGTATGTCGCGTACAGCCACAGTGGTACAGCATGCTGCGTACAGCCACAGTGGTACAGCATGGCGCGTACAGCCACTGCGGTACATCATGCTGTATACAGCCACTGTGGTACAGCATGCCGCGTACAGCCACAGTGGTACAGCATGCCGCGTACAGCCATTGTGGTACAGCATGCCGCGTACAGCCACTGTGGTACAGCATGCCGCGTACAGCCATTGTGGTACATCATGCCGCGTACGGCCACAGTGGTACAGCATTCCGCGTACAGCCACTGTGGCAGAGCATGTCGCGTACACCCACAGTGGTACAGCATGCCGCGTACAGCCACTGTGGCACATCCTGCCGCGTACAGCCACAGTGGTACAGCATGCCGCGTACAGCCATTGTGGTACATCATGCCGCGTACGGCCACAGTGGTACAGCATGCCGCGTACAGCCACAGTGGTACAGCATGCCGCGTACAGTCACAGTGGTACAGCATGCCGCGTACAGCCATTGTGGTACAGCATGCCGCGTACGGCCACAGTGGTACAGCATGCCGCGTACAGCCACAGTGGTACAGCATGCCGCGTACAGTCACAGTGGTACAGCATGCCGCGTACAGCCACAGTGGTACAGCATGCTGCGTACAGCCACAGTGGTACAGCATGCCGCGTACAGCCACAGTGGTACAGCATGGCGCGTACAGCCACTGCGGTACATCATGCTGTATACAGCCACTGTGGTACAGCATGCCGCGTACAGCCACAGTGGTACAGCATGCCGCGTACAGCCATTGCGGTAGAGCATGCCGCGTACAGCCACTGTGGTACAGCATGCCGCGTACAGCCATTGTGGTACATCATGCCGCGTACGGCCACAGTGGTACAGCATGTCGCGTACACCCACAGTGGTACAGCATGCCGCGTACAGCCACTGTGGCACATCCTGCCGCGTACAGCCACAGTGGTACAGCATGCCGCGTACAGCCATTGTGGTACATCATGCCGCGTACGGCCACAGTGGTACAGCATGCCGCGTACAGCCATAGTGGTACAGCATGCCGCGTACAACCAAAGTGGTACAGCATGCCGCGCACAGCCATTGTGGGACATCATGCCGCGTACAGCCACAGTGGTACAGCATGCCGCGTACAGCCACAGTGGTACAGCATGCCGCGTACAGCCACAGTAGTACAGCATGCCGCATACAGCCACAGTGGTACAGCATGCCGCGTACAGCCACAGTGGTACAGCATGCCGCGTACAGCCACAGTAGTACAGCATGCCGCATACAGCCACTGTGGTACATCGTGCCGCGTACAGCCACAGTGGTACATCATGCCGCGTACAGCCACAGTGGTACAGCATGTCGCGTACAGCCACAGTGGTACAGCATGCCGCGTACAGCCACAGTGGTACAGCATGCCGCGTACAGCCACTGTGGTACAGCATGCCGCGTACAGCCACTGTGGTACAGCATGTCGCGTACAACCACTGTGGTACAGCATGCCGTGTACAGCCACAGTGGTACAGCATGCCGCGTACAGCCACTGTGGCACATCATGCCGCGTACAGCCACAGTGGTACATCATGCCGCATACAGCCACTGTGGTACAGCATGCCGCGTACAGCCATTGTGGTACATCATGCCGCGTACGGCCACAGTGGTACAGCATTCCGCGTACAGCCACTGCGGCACAGCATGTCGCGTACACCCACAGTGGTACAGCATGCCGCGTACAGCCACTGTGGCACATCCTGCCGCGTACAGCCACAGTGGTACAGCATGCCGCGTACAGCCATTGTGGTACATCATGCCGCGTACGGCCGCAGTGGTACAGCATGCCGCGTACAGCCACAGTGGTACAGCATGCCGCGTACAACCACAGTGGTACAGCATGCCGCGCACAGCCATTGTGGGACATCATGCCGCGTACAGCCACAGTGGTACAGCATGCCGCGTACAGCCACAGTAGTACAGCATGCCGCATACAGCCACAGTGGTGCATCATGCCGCGTACAGCCACAGTGGTACAGCATGCCGCGTACAGCCACAGTGGTACAGTATGTCGCGTACAGCCACAGTGGTACAGCATGCTGCGTACAGCCACAGTGGTACAGCATGGCGCGTACAGCCACTGCGGTACATCATGCTGTATACAGCCACTGTGGTACAGCATGCCGCGTACAGCCACAGTGGTACAGCATGCCGCGTACAGCCATTGCGGTACAGCATGCCGCGTACAGCCACTGTGGTACAGCATGCCGCGTACAGCCATTGTGGTACATCATGCCGCGTACGGCCACAGTGGTACAGCATTCCGCGTACAGCCACTGTGGCACAGCATGTCGCGTACACCCACAGTGGTACAGCCTGCCGCGTACAGCCACTGTGGCACATCCTGCCGCGTACAGCCACAGTGGTACAGCATGCCGCGTACAGCCATTTTGGTACATCATGCCGCGTACGGCCACAGTGGTACAGCATGCCGCGTACAGCCACAGTGGTACAGCATGCCGCGTACAACCACAGTGGTACAGCATGCCGCGCACAGCCATTGTGGGACATCATGCCGCGTACAGCCACAGTGGTACAGCATGCCGCGTACAGCCACAGTAGTACAGCATGCCGCATACAGGCACTGTGGTACATCCTGCCGCGTACAGCCACAGTGGTACATCATGCCGCGTACAGCCACAGTGGTACAGCATGTCGCGTACAGCCACAGTGGTACAGCATGCCGCGTACAGCTACAGTGGTACATCATGCTGTATACAGCCACTGTGGTACAGCATGGCGCGTACAGTCACAGTGGTACAGCATGCCGCGTACAGCCACAGTGGTACAGCATGCCGCGTACAGCCACAGTGGTACAGCATGCCGCGTACAGCCACATTGCTAACGCATGCTGCGTACAGCCACAGTGGTACAGCATGCCGCGTACAGCCACAGTGGTACAACATGCCGCGTACAGCCATTGCGGTACAGCATGCCGCGTACAGCCACTGTGGTACAGCATGCCGCGTACAGCCACAGCGGCACAGCATGCCGCGTACAGCCACATTGCTAACGCATGCTGCGTACAGCCACAGTGGTACAGCATGCCGCGTACAACCACTGTGGTAGAGCATGTCGCGTACAGCCACATTGGTACAGCATGCCGCGTACAGCCACTGTGGTACAGTATGGCGTGTACAGTCACAGTGGTACAGCATGCCGCGTACAGCCACAGTGGTACAACATGCCGCGTACAGTCACATTGGTACAGCATTCCGCGTACAGCCCTTGTGGTACAGCATGCCGCGTACAGTCACAGTGGTACAGCATGCCGCGTACAGCCACAGTGGTAAAGCATGCTGCGTACAGTCACAGTGGTTCAGCATGCCGCGTACAGCCACTGTGGTACAGCGTGCCGTGTACAGTCACAGTGGTACAGCATGCCGCGTACAGCCACAGTGGTACAGCATGCCGCGTACAGCCATTGCGGTACAGCATGCCGCGTACAGCCACTGTGGTACAGCATGCCGCGTACAACCACAGTGGTACAGCATGCCGCGCACAGCCATTGTGGGACATCATGCCGCGTACAGCCACAGTGGTACAGCATGCCGCGTACAGCCACAGTGGTACAGCATGCCGCGTACAGCCACAGTAGTACAGCATGCCGCATACAGCCACAGTGGTACAGCATGTCGCGTACAGCCACAGTGGTACAGCATGCCGCGTACAGCCAGAGTAGTACAGCATGCCGCATACAGCCACTGTGGTACATCCTGCCGCGTACAGCCACAGTGGTACATCATGCCGCGTACAGCCACAGTGGTACAGCATGTCGCGTACAGCCACAGTGGTACAGCATGCCGCGTACAGCCACAGTGGTACAGCATGCCGCGTACAGCCACTGTGGTACAGCATGCCGCGTACAGCCACTGTGGTACAGCATGCCGCGTACAGCCACTGTGGTACAGCATGCCGTGTACAGCCACAGTGGTACAGCATGCCGCGTACAGCCACTGTGGCACATCATGCCGCGTACAGCCACAGTGGTACATCATGCCGCATACAGCCACTGTGGTACAGCATGCCGCGTACAGCCATTGTGGTACATCATGCCGCGTACGGCCACAGTGGTACAGCATTCCGCGTACAGCCACTGTGGCACAGCATGTCGCGTACACCCACAGTGGTACAGCATGCCGCGTACAGCCACTGTGGCACATCCTGCCGCGTACAGCCACAGTGGTACAGCATGCCGCGTACAGCCATTGTGGTACATCATGCCGCGTACGGCCACAGTGGTACAGCATGCCGCGTACAGCCACAGTGGTACAGCATGCCGCGTACAACCACAGTGGTACAGCATGCCGCGCACAGCCATTGTGGGACATCATGCCGCGTACAGCCACAGTGGTACAGCATGCCGCGCACAGCCACAGTAGTACAGCATGCCGCATACAGCCACTGTGGTACATCCTGCCGCGTACAGCCACAGTGGTACATCATGCCGCGTACAGCCACAGTGGTACAGCATGTCGCGTACAGCCACAGTGGTACAGCATGCTGCGTACAGCCACAGTGGTACAGCATGCCGCGTACAGCCACAGTGGTACATCATGCTGTATACAGCCACTGTGGTACCGCATGGCGCGTACAGTCACAGTGGTACAGCATGCCGCGTACAGCCACAGTGGTACAGCATGCCGCGTACAGCCACAGTGGTACAGCATGCCGCGTACAGCCACAGTTGTGCAGCATGCCGCGTACAGCCACTGTGGTACAGCATGCCGCGTACAGCCACAGTGGTACAGCATGCCGCGTACAGCCATTGTGGTACATCATGCCGCGTACGGCCACAGTGGTACAGCATGCCGCGTACAGCCACAGTGGTACAGCATGCCGCGCACAGCCACTGTGGTACAGCATGCCGCGTACAGCCACAGTGGTACAGCATGCCGCGCACAACCACTGTGGTACATCATGCCGCGTACAGCCACAGTGGTACAGCATGCCGCGTATAGCCACAGTAGTACAGCATGGCGCGTACAGCCACTGTGGTACATCCTGCCGCGTACAGCCACAGTGGTACAGTATGGCGTGTACAATCACTGTGGTACAGCATGCCGCGTACAGCCACTGTGGTACAGCATGTCGCGTACAACCATTGTGGTACAGCATGCCGCGTACAGTCACAGTGGTACAGCATGCCGCGTACAGCCACAGTGGTACAGCATGTCGCGTACAACCATTGTGGTACAGCATGCCGCGTACAGTCACAGTGGTACGGCATGCCGCGTACAACCACAGTGCTAACGCATGCCGCGTACAGCCACAGTGGTACAGCATGCCGCGTACAGCCACTGTGGTAGAGCATGCCGCGTACAGCCACTGTGGCACAGCATGGCGCGTACAGTCACAGTGGTACAGCATGCCGCGTACAGCCATTGCGGTACAGCATGCCGCGTACAGCCACTGTGGTACAGCATGCCGCGTACAGCCACAGTGGTACGGCATGCCGCGTACAACCACAGTGGTACAGCATGCCGCGTACAGCCACTGTGGTAGAGCATGCCGCGTACAGCCACTGTGGCACAGCATGGCGCGTACAGTCACAGTGGTACAGCATGCCGCGTACAGCCATTGCGGTACAGCATGCCGCGTACAGCCACTGTGGTACAGCATGCCGCGTACAGCCACAGTGGTACGGCATGCCGCGTACAACCACAGTGGTACAGCATGCCGCGTACAGCCACAGTGGTACAGCATGCCGCGTACAGCCATTGCGGTACAGCATGCCGCGTACAGCCACTGTGGTACAGCATGCCGCGTACAGCCACAGCGGTACAGCATGCCGCATACAGCCACAGTGCTAACGCATGCCGCGTACAGCCACAGTGGTACAGCATGCCGCGTACAGCCACTGTGGTAGAGCATGTCGCGTACAGCCACATTGGTACAGCATGCCGCGTACAACCACTATGGTACAGCATGCCGCATACAGCCACAGTGGTACAGCATGCCGCATACAGCCACTGTGGTACAGCATGCCGCGTACAGCCACCGTGGTACAGCATGCCGCGTACAGCCACAGTGGTACAGCATGCCGCATACAGCCACAGTGGTACAGCATGCCGCGTACAGCCACAGTGGTACAGCATGCCGCATACAGCCACAGTGGTACAGCATGCCGCGTACAGTCACTGTGGTACAGCATGCCGCGTACAGCCACTGTGGTACATCATGCCGCATACAGCCACAGTGGTACAGCATGCCGCATACAGCCACAGTGGTACAGCATGCCGCATACAGCCACAGTGGTGCAGCATGCCGCATACAGCCACTGTGGTACAGCATGCCGCATACAGCCACAGTGGTACAGCATGCCGCGTACAGCCACTGTGGTAGAGCATGCCGCGTACAGCCACTGTGGCACAGCATGGCGCGTACAGTCACAGTGGTACAGCATGCCGGGTACAGTTACAGTGGTACAGCATGCCGCGTACAGCCACAGTGGTACATCCTGCCGCGTATAGTCACAGTGGTACAGCATGCCGCGTACAGCCACTGGGGTACGGCATGCCGCGTACCGCCACATTGGTACAGCATGCCGCGTACAGCCACTGTGGTACAGCATGCCGCATACAGCCACAGTGGTACAGCAGGCCGCGTACAGCCACTGTGGCACAGCATGCCGCGTACAGCCACAGTGGTACATCATGCCGCATACAGCCACTGTGGTACAGCATGCCGCGTACAGCCATTGTTGTACATCATGCCGCGTACGGCCACCGTGATACAGCATTCCGCGTACAGCCACTGTGGCACAGCATGTCGCGTACACCCACAGTGGTACAGCATGCCGCGTACAGCCACTGTGGTACATCCTGCCGCGTACAGCCACAGTGGTACAGCATGCCGCGTACAGCCATTGTGGTACATCATGCCGCGTACGGCCACAGTGGTACAGCATGCCGCGTACAGCCACAGTGGTACAGCATGCCGCGCACAGCCACTGTGGCACAGCATGCCGCGTAAAGCCACAGTGGTACAGCATGCCGCGCACAACCACTGTGGTACATCATGCCGCGTACAGCCACAGTGGTACAGCATGCCGCGTATAGCCACAGTAGTACAGCATGGCGCGTACAGCCACTGTGGTACATCCTGCCGCGTACAGCCACAGTGGTACAGTATGGCGTGTACAATCACTGTGGTACAGCATGCCGCGTACAGCCACTGTGGTACAGCATGTCGCGTACAACCATTGTGGTACAGCATGCCGCGTACAGTCACAGTGGTACAGCATGCCGCGTACAGCCACAGTGGTACAGCATGTCGCGTACAACCATTGTGGTACAGCATGCCGCGTACAGTCACAGTGGTACGGCATGCCGCGTACAACCACAGTGGTACAGTATGCCGCGTACAGCCACAGTGGCACAGCATGTCGCGTACAGCCACAGTGGTACAGCATGCCGCGTACAGCCACAGTGGTACAGCATGCCGCGTACAGCCACAGTGGTACAGCATGCTGTATACAGCCACTGTGGTAGAGCATGGCGCGTACAGTCACAGTGGTACAGCATGCCGCGTACAGCCACAGTGGTACAGCATGCCGCATACAGCCACAGTGGTACAGCATGCCGCGTACAGCCACAGTGGTACAGCATGCCGCGTACAGCCATTGCGGTACAGCATGCCGCGTACAGCCACTGTGGTACAGCATGCCGCGTACAGCCACAGCGGTACAGCATGCCGCATACAGCCACAGTGCTAACGCATGCCGCGTACAGCCACAGTGGTACAGCATGCCGCGTACAGCCACTGTGGTAGAGCATGTCGCGTACAGCCACATTGGTGCAGCATGCCGCGTACAACCACTATGGTACAGCATGCCGCATACAGCCACAGTGGTACAGCATGCCGCATACAGCCACTGTGGTACAGCATGCCGCGTACAGCCACCGTGGTACAGCATGCCGCGTACAGCCACAGTGGTACAACATGCCGCATACAGCCACAGTGGTACAGCATGCCGCGTACAGTCACTGTGGTACAGCATGCCGCGTACAGCCACTGTGGTACATCATGCCGCATACATCCACAGTGGTACAGCATGCCGCATACAGCCACAGTGGTACAGCATGCCGCATACAGCCACAGTGGTGCAGCATGCCGCATACAGCCACTGTGGTACAGCATGCCGCGTACAGCCACAGTGGTACAGCATGCCGCATACAGCCACTGTGGTACAGCATGCCGCATACAGCCACTGTGGTACAGCATGCCGCGTACAGCCACTGTGGTAGAGCATGCCGCGTACAGCCACTGTGGCACAGCATGGCGCGTACAGTCACAGTGGTACAGCATGCCGTGTACAGTTACAGTGGTACAGCATGCCGCGTACAGCCACAGTGGTACATCCTGCCGCGTATAGTCACAGTGGTACAGCATGCCGCGTACAGTCACAGTGGTACAGCGTGCCGTGTACAGTCCCAGTGGTACAGCGTGCCGCGTACAGTCACAGTGGTACAGCTAGCCGTGTACAGCCACTGTGGTACAGCATGCCGCGTACCGCCACAGTGGTACAGCATGCCGCGTACAGCCACTGTGGTACAGCATGCCGCGTACAGCCACAGTGGTACAGCATGCCGCGTACAGCCACATTGGTACAGCATGCCGCGTGCAGCCACTGTGGTACAGCATGCCGCGTACAGCCACTGTGGTACAGCATGCCGTGTACAGCCACTGTGGTACAGCATGCCGCGTACAGCCACTGGGGTACAGCATGCCACGTACCGCCACATTGGTACAGCATGCCGCGTACAGCCACTGTGGTACAGCATGCCGCGTACAGCCACTGTGGTACAGCATGCCGCGTACAGCCACTGTGGTACAGCATGCCGTGTACAGCCACAGTGGTACAGCATGCCGCGTACAGCCACTGTGGCACATCATGCCGCGTACAGCCACAGTGGTACATCATGCCGCATACAGCCACTGTGGTACAGCATGCCGCGTACAGCCATTGTGGTACATCATGCCGCGTACGGCCACAGTGGTACAGCATTCCGCGTACAGCCACTGTGGCACAGCATGTCGCGTACACCCACAGTGGTACAGCATGCCGCGTACAGCCACTGTGGCACATCCTGCCGCGTACAGCCACAGTGGTACAGCATGCCGCGTACAGCCATTGTGGTACATCATGCCGCGTACGGCCACAGTGGTACAGCATGCCGCGTACAGCCACAGTGGTACAGCATGCCGCGTACAACCACAGTGGTACAGCATGCCGCGCACAGCCATTGTGGGACATCATGCCGCGTACAGCCACAGTGGTACAGCATGCCGCGTACAGCCACAGTAGTACAGCATGCCGCATACAGCCACTGTGGTACATCCTGCCGCGTACAGCCACAGTGGTACATCATGCCGCGTACAGCCACAGTGGTACAGTATGTCGCGTACAGCCACAGTGGTACAGCATGCTGCGTACAGCCACAGTGGTACAGCATGGCGCGTACAGCCACTGCGGTACATCATGCTGTATACAGCCACTGTGGTACAGCATGCCGCGTACAGCCACAGTGGTACAGCATGCCGCGTACAGCCATTGTGGTACAGCATGCCGCGTACAGCCACTGTGGTACAGCATGCCGCGTACAGCCATTGTGGTACATCATGCCGCGTACGGCCACAGTGGTACAGCATTCCGCGTACAGCCACTGTGGCAGAGCATGTCGCGTACACCCACAGTGGTACAGCATGCCGCGTACAGCCACTGTGGCACATCCTGCCGCGTACAGCCACAGTGGTACAGCATGCCGCGTACAGCCATTGTGGTACATCATGCCGCGTACGGCCACAGTGGTACAGCATGCCGCGTACAGCCACAGTGGTACAGCATGCCGCGTACAGTCACAGTGGTACAGCATGCCGCGTACAGCCATTGTGGTACAGCATGCCGCGTACGGCCACAGTGGTACAGCATGCCGCGTACAGCCACAGTGGTACAGCATGCCGCGTACAGTCACAGTGGTACAGCATGCCGCGTACAGCCACAGTGGTACAGCATGCTGCGTACAGCCACAGTGGTACAGCATGCCGCGTACAGCCACAGTGGTACAGCATGGCGCGTACAGCCACTGCGGTACATCATGCTGTATACAGCCACTGTGGTACAGCATGCCGCGTACAGCCACAGTGGTACAGCATGCCGCGTACAGCCATTGCGGTACAGCATGCCGCGTACAGCCACTGTGGTACAGCATGCCGCGTACAGCCATTGTGGTACATCATGCCGCGTACGGCCACAGTGGTACAGCATGTCGCGTACACCCACAGTGGTACAGCATGCCGCGTACAGCCACTGTGGCACATCCTGCCGCGTACAGCCACAGTGGTACAGCATGCCGCGTACAGCCATTGTGGTACATCATGCCGCGTACGGCCACAGTGGTACAGCATGCCGCGTACAGCCACAGTGGTACAGCATGCCGCGTACAACCAAAGTGGTACAGCATGCCGCGCACAGCCATTGTGGGACATCATGCCGCGTACAGCCACAGTGGTACAGCATGCCGCGTACAGCCACAGTGGTACAGCATGCCGCGTACAGCCACAGTAGTACAGCATGCCGCATACAGCCACAGTGGTACAGCATGCCGCGTACAGCCACAGTGGTACAGCATGCCGCGTACAGCCACAGTAGTACAGCATGCCGCATACAGCCACTGTGGTACATCGTGCCGCGTACAGCCACAGTGGTACATCATGCCGCGTACAGCCACAGTGGTACAGCATGTCGCGTACAGCCACAGTGGTACAGCATGCCGCGTACAGCCACAGTGGTACAGCATGCCGCGTACAGCCACTGTGGTACAGCATGCCGCGTACAGCCACTGTGGTACAGCATGTCGCGTACAACCACTGTGGTACAGCATGCCGTGTACAGCCACAGTGGTACAGCATGCCGCGTACAGCCACTGTGGCACATCATGCCGCGTACAGCCACAGTGGTACATCATGCCGCATACAGCCACTGTGGTACAGCATGCCGCGTACAGCCATTGTGGTACATCATGCCGCGTACGGCCACAGTGGTACAGCATTCCGCGTACAGCCACTGTGGCACAGCATGTCGCGTACACCCACAGTGGTACAGCATGCCGCGTACAGCCACTGTGGCACATCCTGCCGCGTACAGCCACAGTGGTACAGCATGCCGCGTACAGCCATTGTGGTACATCATGCCGCGTACGGCCACAGTGGTACAGCATGCCGCGTACAGCCACAGTGGTACAGCATGCCGCGTACAACCACAGTGGTACAGCATGCCGCGCACAGCCATTGTGGGACATCATGCCGCGTACAGCCACAGTGGTACAGCATGCCGCGTACAGCCACAGTAGTACAGCATGCCGCATACAGCCACTGTGGTACATCCTGCCGCGTACAGCCACAGTGGTACAGTATGTCGCGTACAGCCACAGTGGTACAGCATGCTGCGTACAGCCACAGTGGTACAGCATGGCGCGTACAGCCACTGCGGTACATCATGCTGTATACAGCCACTGTGGTACAGCATGCCGCGTACAGCCACAGTGGTACAGCATGCCGCGTACAGCCATTGCGGTACAGCATGCCGCGTACAGCCACTGTGGTACAGCATGCCGCGTACAGCCATTGTGGTACATCATGCCGCGTACGGCCACAGTGGTACAGCATTCCGCGTACAGCCACTGTGGCACAGCATGTCGCGTACACCCACAGTGGTACAGCCTGCCGCGTACAGCCACTGTGGCACATCCTGCCGCGTACAGCCACAGTGGTACAGCATGCCGCGTATAGCCATTTTGGTACATCATGCCGCGTACGGCCACAGTGGTACAGCATGCCGCGTACAGCCACAGTGGTACAGCATGCCGCGTACAACCACAGTGGTACAGCATGCCGCGCACAGCCATTGTGGGACATCATGCCGCGTACAGCCACAGTGGTACAGCATGCCGCGTACAGCCACAGTAGTACAGCATGCCGCATACAGGCACTGTGGTACATCCTGCCGCGTACAGCCACAGTGGTACATCATGCCGCGTACAGCCACAGTGGTACAGCATGTCGCGTACAGCCACAGTGGTACAGCATGCCGCGTACAGCTACAGTGGTACATCATGCTGTATACAGCCACTGTGGTACAGCATGGCGCGTACAGTCACAGTGGTACAGCATGCCGCGTACAGCCACAGTGGTACAGCATGCCGCGTACAGCCACAGTGGTACAGCATGCCGCGTACAGCCACATTGCTAACGCATGCTGCGTACAGCCACAGTGGTACAGCATGCCGCGTACAGCCACAGTGGTACAACATGCCGCGTACAGCCATTGCGGTACAGCATGCCGCGTACAGCCACTGTGGTACAGCATGCCGCGTACAGCCACAGCGGTACAGCATGCCGCGTACAGCCACATTGCTAACGCATGCTGCGTACAGCCACAGTGGTACAGCATGCCGCGTACAACCACTGTGGTAGAGCATGTCGCGTACAGCCACATTGGTACAGCATGCCGCGTACAGCCACTGTGGTACAGTATGGCGTGTACAGTCACAGTGGTACAGCATGCCGCGTACAGCCACAGTGGTACAACATGCCGCGTACAGTCACATTGGTACAGCATTCCGCGTACAGCCCTTGTGGTACAGCATGCCGCGTACAGTCACAGTGGTACAGCATGCCGCGTACAGCCACAGTGGTAAAGCATGCTGCGTACAGTCACAGTGGTTCAGCATGCCGCGTACAGCCACTGTGGTACAGCGTGCCGTGTACAGTCACAGTGGTACAGCATGCCGCGTACAGCCACAGTGGTACAGCATGCCGCGTACAGCCATTGCGGTACAGCATGCCGCGTACAGCCACTGTGGTACAGCATGCCGCGTACAACCACAGTGGTACAGCATGCCGCGCACAGCCATTGTGGGACATCATGCCGCGTACAGCCACAGTGGTACAGCATGCCGCGTACAGCCACAGTGGTACAGCATGCCGCGTACAGCCACAGTAGTACAGCATGCCGCATACAGCCACAGTGGTACAGCATGTCGCGTACAGCCACAGTGGTACAGCATGCCGCGTACAGCCACAGTAGTACAGCATGCCGCATACAGCCACTGTGGTACATCCTGCCGCGTACAGCCACAGTGGTACATCATGCCGCGTACAGCCACAGTGGTACAGCATGTCGCGTACAGCCACAGTGGTACAGCATGCCGCGTACAGCCACAGTGGTACAGCATGCCGCGTACAGCCACTGTGGTACAGCATGCCGCGTACAGCCACTGTGGTACAGCATGCCGCGTACAGCCACTGTGGTACAGCATGCCGTGTACAGCCACAGTGGTACAGCATGCCGCGTACAGCCACTGTGGCACATCATGCCGCGTACAGCCACAGTGGTACATCATGCCGCATACAGCCACTGTGGTACAGCATGCCGCGTACAGCCATTGTGGTACATCATGCCGCGTACGGCCACAGTGGTACAGCATTCCGCGTACAGCCACTGTGGCACAGCATGTCGCGTACACCCACAGTGGTACAGCATGCCGCGTACAGCCACTGTGGCACATCCTGCCGCGTACAGCCACAGTGGTACAGCATGCCGCGTACAGCCATTGTGGTACATCATGCCGCGTACGGCCACAGTGGTACAGCATGCCGCGTACAGCCACAGTGGTACAGCATGCCGCGTACAACCACAGTGGTACAGCATGCCGCGCACAGCCATTGTGGGACATCATGCCGCGTACAGCCACAGTGGTACAGCATGCCGCGCACAGCCACAGTAGTACAGCATGCCGCATACAGCCACTGTGGTACATCCTGCCGCGTACAGCCACAGTGGTACATCATGCCGCGTACAGCCACAGTGGTACAGCATGTCGCGTACAGCCACAGTGGTACAGCATGCTGCGTACAGCCACAGTGGTACAGCATGCCGCGTACAGCCACAGTGGTACATCATGCTGTATACAGCCACTGTGGTACAGCATGGCGCGTACAGTCACAGTGGTACAGCATGCCGCGTACAGCCACAGTGGTACAGCATGCCGCGTACAGCCACAGTGGTACAGCATGCCGCGTACAGCCACAGTTGTGCAGCATGCCGCGTACAGCCACTGTGGTACAGCATGCCGCGTACAGCCACAGCGGTACAGCATGCCGCGTACAGCCACATTGCTAACGCATGCCGCGTACAGCCACAGTGGTACAGCATGCCGCGTACAACCACTGTGGTAGAGCATGTCGCGTACAGTCACATTGGTACAGCATGCCGCGTACAGCCACTGTGGTACAGTATGGCGTGTACAGTCACAGTGGTACAGCATGCCGCGTACAGCCACAGTGGTACAACATGCCGCGTACAGTCACATTGGTACAGCATTCCGCGTACAGCCCTTGTGGTACAGCATGCCGCGTACAGTCACAGTGGTACAGCATGCCGCGTACAGCCACAGTGGTACATCCTGCCGCGTATAGTCACAGTGGTACAGCGTGCCGTGTACAGTCCCAGTGGTATAGCGTGCCGCGTACAGTCACAGTGGTACAGCTAGCCGCGTACAGCCACTGTGGTACAGCATGCCGCGTACCGCCACAGTGGTACAGCATGCCGCGTACATCCACTGTGGTACAGCATGCCGTGCACAGCCACAGTGGTACAGCATGCCGCGTACAGCCACATTGGTACAGCATGCCGCGTACAGCCACTGTGGTACAGCATGCCGCGTACAGCCACTGTGGTACAGCATGCCGTATACAGCCACTGTGGTACAGCATGCCGCGTACAGCCACTGGGGTACGGTATGCCGCGTACCGCCACATTGGTACAGCATGCCGCGTACAGCCACTGTGGTACAGCATGCCGCATACAGCCACAGTGGTACAGCAGGCCGCGTACAGCCACTGTGGCACAGCATGCCGCGTACAGCCACAGTGGTACATCATGCCGGATACAGCCACTGTGGTACAGCATGCCGCGTACAGCCATTGTTGTACATCATGCCGCGTACGGCCACAGTGATACAGCATTCCGCGTACAGCCACTGTGGCACAGCATGTCGCGTACACCCACAGTGGTACAGCATGCCGCGTACAGCCACTGTGGTACATCCTGCCGCGTACAGCCACAGTGGTACAGCATGCCGCGTACAGCCATTGTGGTACATCATGCCGCGTACGGCCACAGTGGTACAGCATGCCGCGTACAGCCACAGTGGTACAGCATGCCGCGCACAGCCACTGTGGTACAGCATGCCGCGTACAGCCACAGTGGTACAGCATGCCGCGCACAACCACTGTGGTACATCATGCCGCGTACAGCCACAGTGGTACAGCATGCCGCGTATAGCCACAGTAGTACAGCATGGCGCGTACAGCCACTGTGGTACATCCTGCCGCGTACAGCCACAGTGGTACAGTATGGCGTGTACAATCACTGTGGTACAGCATGCCGCGTACAGCCACTGTGGTACAGCATGTCGCGTACAACCATTGTGGTACAGCATGCCGCGTACAGCCACAGTGGTACAGCATGTCGCGTACAACCACTGTGGTACATCATGCCGCATACATCCACAGTGGTACAGCATGCCGCATACAGCCACAGTGGTACAGCATGCCGCATACAGCCACAGTGGTGCAGCATGCCGCATACAGCCACTGTGGTACAGCATGCCGCGTACAGCCACAGTGGTACAGCATGCCGCATACAGCCACTGTGGTACAGCATGCCGCATACAGCCACTGTGGTACAGCATGCCGCGTACAGCCACTGTGGTAGAGCATGCCGCGTACAGCCACTGTGGCACAGCATGGCGCGTACAGTCACAGTGGTACAGCATGCCGTGTACAGTTACAGTGGTACAGCATGCCGCGTACAGCCACAGTGGTACATCCTGCCGCGTATAGTCACAGTGGTACAGCATGCCGCGTACAGTCACAGTGGTACAGCGTGCCGTGTACAGTCCCAGTGGTACAGCGTGCCGCGTACAGTCACAGTGGTACAGCTAGCCGTGTACAGCCACTGTGGTACAGCATGCCGCGTACCGCCACAGTGGTACAGCATGCCGCGTACAGCCACTGTGGTACAGCATGCCGCGTACAGCCACAGTGGTACAGCATGCCGCGTACAGCCACATTGGTACAGCATGCCGCGTGCAGCCACTGTGGTACAGCATGCCGCGTACAGCCACTGTGGTACAGCATGCCGTGTACAGCCACTGTGGTACAGCATGCCGCGTACAGCCACTGGGGTACAGCATGCCACGTACCGCCACATTGGTACAGCATGCCGCGTACAGCCACTGTGGTACAGCATGCCGCGTACAGCCACTGTGGTACAGCATGCCGCGTACAGCCACTGTGGTACAGCATGCCGTGTACAGCCACAGTGGTACAGCATGCCGCGTACAGCCGCTGTGGCACATCATGCCGCGTACAGCCACAGTGGTACATCATGCCGCATACAGCCACTGTGGTACAGCATGCCGCGTACAGCCATTGTGGTACATCATGCCGCGTACGGCCACAGTGGTACAGCATTCCGCGTACAGCCACTGTGGCACAGCATGTCGCGTACACCCACAGTGGTACAGCATGCCGCGTACAGCCACTGTGGCACATCCTGCCGCGTACAGCCACAGTGGTACAGCATGCCGCGTACAGCCATTGTGGTACATCATGCCGCGTACGGCCACAGTGGTACAGCATGCCGCGTACAGCCACAGTGGTACAGCATGCCGCGTACAACCACAGTGGTACAGCATGCCGCGCACAGCCATTGTGGGACATCATGCCGCGTACAGCCACAGTGGTACAGCATGCCGCGTACAGCCACAGTAGTACAGCATGCCGCATACAGCCACTGTGGTACATCCTGCCGCGTACAGCCACAGTGGTACATCATGCCGCGTACAGCCACAGTGGTACAGTATGTCGCGTACAGCCACAGTGGTACAGCATGCTGCGTACAGCCACAGTGGTACAGCATGGCGCGTACAGCCACTGCGGTACATCATGCTGTATACAGCCACTGTGGTACAGCATGCCGCGTACAGCCACAGTGGTACAGCATGCCGCGTACAGCCATTGTGGTACAGCATGCCGCGTACAGCCACTGTGGTACAGCATGCCGCGTACAGCCATTGTGGTACATCATGCCGCGTACGGCCACAGTGGTACAGCATTCCGCGTACAGCCACTGTGGCAGAGCATGTCGCGTACACCCACAGTGGTACAGCATGCCGCGTACAGCCACTGTGGCACATCCTGCCGCGTACAGCCACAGTGGTACAGCATGCCGCGTACAGCCATTGTGGTACATCATGCCGCGTACGGCCACAGTGGTACAGCATGCCGCGTACAGCCACAGTGGTACAGCATGCCGCGTACAGTCACAGTGGTACAGCATGCCGCGTACAGCCATTGTGGTACAGCATGCCGCGTACGGCCACAGTGGTACAGCATGCCGCGTACAGCCACAGTGGTACAGCATGCCGCGTACAGTCACAGTGGTACAGCATGCCGCGTACAGCCACAGTGGTACAGCATGCTGCGTACAGCCACAGTGGTACAGCATGCCGCGTACAGCCACAGTGGTACAGCATGGCGCGTACAGCCACTGCGGTACATCATGCTGTATACAGCCACTGTGGTACAGCATGCCGCGTACAGCCACAGTGGTACAGCATGCCGCGTACAGCCATTGCGGTACAGCATGCCGCGTACAGCCACTGTGGTACAGCATGCCGCGTACAGCCATTGTGGTACATCATGCCGCGTACGGCCACAGTGGTACAGCATGTCGCGTACACCCACAGTGGTACAGCATGCCGCGTACAGCCACTGTGGCACATCCTGCCGCGTACAGCCACAGTGGTACAGCATGCCGCGTACAGCCATTGTGGTACATCATGCCGCGTACGGCCACAGTGGTACAGCATGCCGCGTACAGCCACAGTGGTACAGCATGCCGCGTACAACCAAAGTGGTACAGCATGCCGCGCACAGCCATTGTGGGACATCATGCCGCGTACAGCCACAGTGGTACAGCATGCCGCGTACAGCCACAGTGGTACAGCATGCCGCGTACAGCCACAGTAGTACAGCATGCCGCATACAGCCACAGTGGTACAGCATGCCGCGTACAGCCACAGTGGTACAGCATGCCGCGTACAGCCACAGTAGTACAGCATGCCGCATACAGCCACTGTGGTACATCGTGCCGCGTACAGCCACAGTGGTACATCATGCCGCGTACAGCCACAGTGGTACAGCATGTCGCGTACAGCCACAGTGGTACAGCATGCCGCGTACAGCCACAGTGGTACAGCATGCCGCGTACAGCCACTGTGGTACAGCATGCCGCGTACAGCCACTGTGGTACAGCATGTCGCGTACAACCACTGTGGTACAGCATGCCGTGTACAGCCACAGTGGTACAGCATGCCGCGTACAGCCACTGTGGCACATCATGCCGCGTACAGCCACAGTGGTACATCATGCCGCATACAGCCACTGTGGTACAGCATGCCGCGTACAGCCATTGTGGTACATCATGCCGCGTACGGCCACAGTGGTACAGCATTCCGCGTACAGCCACTGTGGCACAGCATGTCGCGTACACCCACAGTGGTACAGCATGCCGCGTACAGCCACTGTGGCACATCCTGCCGCGTACAGCCACAGTGGTACAGCATGCCGCGTACAGCCATTGTGGTACATCATGCCGCGTACGGCCACAGTGGTACAGCATGCCGCGTACAGCCACAGTGGTACAGCATGCCGCGTACAACCACAGTGGTACAGCATGCCGCGCACAGCCATTGTGGGACATCATGCCGCGTACAGCCACAGTGGTACAGCATGCCGCGTACAGCCACAGTAGTACAGCATGCCGCATACAGCCACTGTGGTACATCCTGCCGCGTACAGCCACAGTGGTACAGTATGTCGCGTACAGCCACAGTGGTACAGCATGCTGCGTACAGCCACAGTGGTACAGCATGGCGCGTACAGCCACTGCGGTACATCATGCTGTATACAGCCACTGTGGTACAGCATGCCGCGTACAGCCACAGTGGTACAGCATGCCGCGTACAGCCATTGCGGTACAGCATGCCGCGTACAGCCACTGTGGTACAGCATGCCGCGTACAGCCATTGTGGTACATCATGCCGCGTACGGCCACAGTGGTACAGCATTCCGCGTACAGCCACTGTGGCACAGCATGTCGCGTACACCCACAGTGGTACAGCCTGCCGCGTACAGCCACTGTGGCACATCCTGCCGCGTACAGCCACAGTGGTACAGCATGCCGCGTATAGCCATTTTGGTACATCATGCCGCGTACGGCCACAGTGGTACAGCATGCCGCGTACAGCCACAGTGGTACAGCATGCCGCGTACAACCACAGTGGTACAGCATGCCGCGCACAGCCATTGTGGGACATCATGCCGCGTACAGCCACAGTGGTACAGCATGCCGCGTACAGCCACAGTAGTACAGCATGCCGCATACAGGCACTGTGGTACATCCTGCCGCGTACAGCCACAGTGGTACATCATGCCGCGTACAGCCACAGTGGTACAGCATGTCGCGTACAGCCACAGTGGTACAGCATGCCGCGTACAGCTACAGTGGTACATCATGCTGTATACAGCCACTGTGGTACAGCATGGCGCGTACAGTCACAGTGGTACAGCATGCCGCGTACAGCCACAGTGGTACAGCATGCCGCGTACAGCCACAGTGGTACAGCATGCCGCGTACAGCCACATTGCTAACGCATGCTGCGTACAGCCACAGTGGTACAGCATGCCGCGTACAGCCACAGTGGTACAACATGCCGCGTACAGCCATTGCGGTACAGCATGCCGCGTACAGCCACTGTGGTACAGCATGCCGCGTACAGCCACAGCGGTACAGCATGCCGCGTACAGCCACATTGCTAACGCATGCTGCGTACAGCCACAGTGGTACAGCATGCCGCGTACAACCACTGTGGTAGAGCATGTCGCGTACAGCCACATTGGTACAGCATGCCGCGTACAGCCACTGTGGTACAGTATGGCGTGTACAGTCACAGTGGTACAGCATGCCGCGTACAGTCACATTGGTACAGCATTCCGCGTACAGCCCTTGTGGTACAGCATGCCGCGTACAGTCACAGTGGTACAGCATGCCGCGTACAGCCACAGTGGTAAAGCATGCTGCGTACAGTCACAGTGGTTCAGCATGCCGCGTACAGCCACTGTGGTACAGCGTGCCGTGTACAGTCACAGTGGTACAGCATGCCGCGTACAGCCACAGTGGTACAGCATGCCGCGTACAGCCATTGCGGTACAGCATGCCGCGTACAGCCACTGTGGTACAGCATGCCGCGTACAACCACAGTGGTACAGCATGCCGCGCACAGCCATTGTGGGACATCATGCCGCGTACAGCCACAGTGGTACAGCATGCCGCGTACAGCCACAGTGGTACAGCATGCCGCGTACAGCCACAGTAGTACAGCATGCCGCATACAGCCACAGTGGTACAGCATGTCGCGTACAGCCACAGTGGTACAGCATGCCGCGTACAGCCACAGTAGTACAGCATGCCGCATACAGCCACTGTGGTACATCCTGCCGCGTACAGCCACAGTGGTACATCATGCCGCGTACAGCCACAGTGGTACAGCATGTCGCGTACAGCCACAGTGGTACAGCATGCCGCGTACAGCCACAGTGGTACAGCATGCCGCGTACAGCCACTGTGGTACAGCATGCCGCGTACAGCCACTGTGGTACAGCATGCCGCGTACAGCCACTGTGGTACAGCATGCCGTGTACAGCCACAGTGGTACAGCATGCCGCGTACAGCCACTGTGGCACATCATGCCGCGTACAGCCACAGTGGTACATCATGCCGCATACAGCCACTGTGGTACAGCATGCCGCGTACAGCCATTGTGGTACATCATGCCGCGTACGGCCACAGTGGTACAGCATTCCGCGTACAGCCACTGTGGCACAGCATGTCGCGTACACCCACAGTGGTACAGCATGCCGCGTACAGCCACTGTGGCACATCCTGCCGCGTACAGCCACAGTGGTACAGCATGCCGCGTACAGCCATTGTGGTACATCATGCCGCGTACGGCCACAGTGGTACAGCATGCCGCGTACAGCCACAGTGGTACAGCATGCCGCGTACAACCACAGTGGTACAGCATGCCGCGCACAGCCATTGTGGGACATCATGCCGCGTACAGCCACAGTGGTACAGCATGCCGCGCACAGCCACAGTAGTACAGCATGCCGCATACAGCCACTGTGGTACATCCTGCCGCGTACAGCCACAGTGGTACATCATGCCGCGTACAGCCACAGTGGTACAGCATGTCGCGTACAGCCACAGTGGTACAGCATGCTGCGTACAGCCACAGTGGTACAGCATGCCGCGTACAGCCACAGTGGTACATCATGCTGTATACAGCCACTGTGGTACAGCATGGCGCGTACAGTCACAGTGGTACAGCATGCCGCGTACAGCCACAGTGGTACAGCATGCCGCGTACAGCCACAGTGGTACAGCATGCCGCGTACAGCCACAGTTGTGCAGCATGCCGCGTACAGCCACTGTGGTACAGCATGCCGCGTACAGCCACAGCGGTACAGCATGCCGCGTACAGCCACATTGCTAACGCATGCCGCGTACAGCCACAGTGGTACAGCATGCCGCGTACAACCACTGTGGTAGAGCATGTCGCGTACAGTCACATTGGTACAGCATGCCGCGTACAGCCACTGTGGTACAGTATGGCGTGTACAGTCACAGTGGTACAGCATGCCGCGTACAGCCACAGTGGTACAACATGCCGCGTACAGTCACATTGGTACAGCATTCCGCGTACAGCCCTTGTGGTACAGCATGCCGCGTACAGTCACAGTGGTACAGCATGCCGCGTACAGCCACAGTGGTACATCCTGCCGCGTATAGTCACAGTGGTACAGCGTGCCGTGTACAGTCCCAGTGGTATAGCGTGCCGCGTACAGTCACAGTGGTACAGCTAGCCGCGTACAGCCACTGTGGTACAGCATGCCGCGTACCGCCACAGTGGTACAGCATGCCGCGTACATCCACTGTGGTACAGCATGCCGTGCACAGCCACAGTGGTACAGCATGCCGCGTACAGCCACATTGGTACAGCATGCCGCGTACAGCCACTGTGGTACAGCATGCCGCGTACAGCCACTGTGGTACAGCATGCCGTATACAGCCACTGTGGTACAGCATGCCGCGTACAGCCACTGGGGTACGGTATGCCGCGTACCGCCACATTGGTACAGCATGCCGCGTACAGCCACTGTGGTACAGCATGCCGCATACAGCCACAGTGGTACAGCAGGCCGCGTACAGCCACTGTGGCACAGCATGCCGCGTACAGCCACAGTGGTACATCATGCCGGATACAGCCACTGTGGTACAGCATGCCGCGTACAGCCATTGTTGTACATCATGCCGCGTACGGCCACAGTGATACAGCATTCCGCGTACAGCCACTGTGGCACAGCATGTCGCGTACACCCACAGTGGTACAGCATGCCGCGTACAGCCACTGTGGTACATCCTGCCGCGTACAGCCACAGTGGTACAGCATGCCGCGTACAGCCATTGTGGTACATCATGCCGCGTACGGCCACAGTGGTACAGCATGCCGCGTACAGCCACAGTGGTACAGCATGCCGCGCACAGCCACTGTGGTACAGCATGCCGCGTACAGCCACAGTGGTACAGCATGCCGCGCACAACCACTGTGGTACATCATGCCGCGTACAGCCACAGTGGTACAGCATGCCGCGTATAGCCACAGTAGTACAGCATGGCGCGTACAGCCACTGTGGTACATCCTGCCGCGTACAGCCACAGTGGTACAGTATGGCGTGTACAATCACTGTGGTACAGCATGCCGCGTACAGCCACTGTGGTACAGCATGTCGCGTACAACCATTGTGGTACAGCATGCCGCGTACAGTCACAGTGGTACAGCATGCCGCGTACAGCCACAGTGGTACAGCATGTCGCGTACAACCATTGTGGTACAGCATGCCGCGTACAGTCACAGTGGTACGGCATGCCGCGTACAACCACAGTGCTAACGCATGCCGCGTACAGCCACAGTGGTACAGCATGCCGCGTACAGCCACTGTGGTAGAGCATGCCGCGTACAGCCACTGTGGCACAGCATGGCGCGTACAGTCACAGTGGTACAGCATGCCGCGTACAGCCATTGCGGTACAGCATGCCGCGTACAGCCACTGTGGTACAGCATGCCGCGTACAGCCACAGTGGTACGGCATGCCGCGTACAACCACAGTGGTACAGCATGCCGCGTACAGCCACAGTGGTACAGCATGCCGCGTACAGCCATTGCGGTACAGCATGCCGCGTACAGCCACTGTGGTACAGCATGCCGCGTACAGCCACAGCGGTACAGCATGCCGCATACAGCCACAGTGCTAACGCATGCCGCGTACAGCCACAGTGGTACAGCATGCCGCGTACAGCCACTGTGGTAGAGCATGTCGCGTACAGCCACATTGGTACAGCATGCCGCGTACAACCACTATGGCACAGCATGCCGCATACAGCCACAGTGGTACAGCATGCCGCATACAGCCACTGTGGTACAGCATGCCGCGTACAGCCACCGTGGTACAGCATGCCGCGTACAGCCACAGTGGTACAGCATGCCGCATACAGCCACAGTGGTACAGCATGCCGCGTACAGTCACTGTGGTACAGCATGCCGCGTACAGCCACTGTGGTACATCATGCCGCATACAGCCACAGTGGTACAGCATGCCGCATACAGCCACAGTGGTACAGCATGCCGCATACAGCCACAGTGGTGCAGCATGCCGCATACAGCCACTGTGGTACAGCATGCCGCATACAGCCACAGTGGTACAGCATGCCGCGTACAGCCACTGTGGTAGAGCATGCCGCGTACAGCCACTGTGGCACAGCATGGCGCGTACAGTCACAGTGGTACAGCATGCCGGGTACAGTTACAGTGGTACAGCATGCCGCGTACAGCCACAGTGGTACATCCTGCCGCGTATAGTCACAGTGGTACAGCATGCCGCGTACAGCCACTGGGGTACGGCATGCCGCGTACCGCCACATTGGTACAGCATGCCGCGTACAGCCACTGTGGTACAGCATGCCGCATACAGCCACAGTGGTACAGCAGGCCGCGTACAGCCACTGTGGCACAGCATGCCGCGTACAGCCACAGTGGTACATCATGCCGCATACAGCCACTGTGGTACAGCATGCCGCGTACAGCCATTGTTGTACATCATGCCGCGTACGGCCACAGTGATACAGCATTCCGCGTACAGCCACTGTGGCACAGCATGTCGCGTACACCCACAGTGGTACAGCATGCCGCGTAAAGCCACAGTGGTACAGCATGCCGCGCACAGCCACTGTGGTACAGCATGCCGCGTAAAGCCACAGTGGTACAGCATGCCGCGCACAACCACTGTGGTACATCATGCCGCGTACAGCCACAGTGGTACAGCATGCCGCGTATAGCCACAGTAGTACAGCATGGCGCGTACAGCCACTGTGGTACATCCTGCCGCGTACAGCCACAGTGGTACAGTATGGCGTGTACAATCACTGTGGTACAGCATGCCGCGTACAGCCACTGTGGTACAGCATGTCGCGTACAACCATTGTGGTACAGCATGCCGCGTACAGTCACAGTGGTACAGCATGCCGCGTACAGCCACAGTGGTACAGCATGTCGCGTACAACCATTGTGGTACAGCATGCCGCGTACAGTCACAGTGGTACGGCATGCCGCGTACAACCACAGTGGTACAGTATGCCGCGTACAGCCACAGTGGCACAGCATGTCGCGTACAGCCACAGTGGTACAGCATGCCGCGTACAGCCACAGTGGTACAGCATGCCGCGTACAGCCACAGTGGTACAGCATGCTGTATACAGCCACTGTGGTAGAGCATGGCGCGTACAGTCACAGTGGTACAGCATGCCGCGTACAGCCACAGTGGTACAGCATGCCGCATACAGCCACAGTGGTACAGCATGCCGCGTACAGCCACAGTGGTACAGCATGCCGCGTACAGCCATTGCGGTACAGCATGCCGCGTACAGCCACTGTGGTACAGCATGCCGCGTACAGCCACAGCGGTACAGCATGCCGCATACAGCCACAGTGCTAACGCATGCCGCGTACAGCCACAGTGGTACAGCATGCCGCGTACAGCCACTGTGGTAGAGCATGTCGCGTACAGCCACATTGGTGCAGCATGCCGCGTACAACCACTATGGTACAGCATGCCGCATACAGCCACAGTGGTACAGCATGCCGCATACAGCCACTGTGGTACAGCATGCCGCGTACAGCCACCGTGGTACAGCATGCCGCGTACAGCCACAGTGGTACAACATGCCGCATACAGCCACAGTGGTACAGCATGCCGCGTACAGTCACTGTGGTACAGCATGCCGCGTACAGCCACTGTGGTACATCATGCCGCATACATCCACAGTGGTACAGCATGCCGCATACAGCCACAGTGGTACAGCATGCCGCATACAGCCACAGTGGTGCAGCATGCCGCATACAGCCACTGTGGTACAGCATGCCGCGTACAGCCACAGTGGTACAGCATGCCGCATACAGCCACTGTGGTACAGCATGCCGCATACAGCCACTGTGGTACAGCATGCCGCGTACAGCCACTGTGGTAGAGCATGCCGCGTACAGCCACTGTGGCACAGCATGGCGCGTACAGTCACAGTGGTACAGCATGCCGTGTACAGTTACAGTGGTACAGCATGCCGCGTACAGCCACAGTGGTACATCCTGCCGCGTATAGTCACAGTGGTTCAGCATGCCGCGTACAGTCACAGTGGTACAGCGTGCCGTGTACAGTCCCAGTGGTACAGCGTGCCGCGTACAGTCACAGTGGTACAGCTAGCCGTGTACAGCCACTGTGGTACAGCATGCCGTGTACCGCCACAGTGGTACAGCATGCCGCGTACAGCCACTGTGGTACAGCATGCCGCGTACAGCCACAGTGGTACAGCATGCCGCGTACAGCCACATTGGTACAGCATGCCGCGTGCAGCCACTGTGGTACAGCATGCCGCGTACAGCCACTGTGGTACAGCATGCCGTGTACAGCCACTGTGGTACAGCATGCCGCGTACAGCCACTGGGGTACAGCATGCCACGTACCGCCACATTGGTACAGCATGCCGCGTACAGCCACTGTGGTACAGCATGCCGCGTACAGCCACTGTGGTACAGCATGCCGCGTACAGCTACTGTGGTACAGCATGCCGTGTACAGCCACAGTGGTACAGCATGCCGCGTACAGCCACTGTGGCACATCATGCCGCGTACAGCCACAGTGGTACATCATGCCGCATACAGCCACTGCGGTACAGCATGCCGCGTACAGCCATTGTGGTACATCATGCCGCGTACGGCCACAGTGGTACAGCATTCCGCGTACAGCCACTGTGGCACAGCATGTCGCGTACACCCACAGTGGTACAGCATGCCGCGTACAGCCACTGTGGCACATCCTGCCGCGTACAGCCACAGTGGTACAGCATGCCGCGTACAGCCATTGTGGTACATCATGCCGCGTACGGCCACAGTGGTACAGCATGCCGCGTACAGCCACAGTGGTACAGCATGCCGCGTACAACCACAGTGGTACAGCATGCCGCGCACAGCCATTGTGGGACATCATGCCGCGTACAGCCACAGTGGTACAGCATGCCGCGTACAGCCACAGTAGTACAGCATGCCGCATACAGCCACTGTGGTACATCCTGCCGCGTACAGCCACAGTGGTACATCATGCCGCGTACAGCCACAGTGGTACAGTATGTCGCGTACAGCCACAGTGGTACAGCATGCTGCGTACAGCCACAGTGGTACAGCATGGCGCGTACAGCCACTGCGGTACATCATGCTGTATACAGCCACTGTGGTACAGCATGCCGCGTACAGCCACAGTGGTACAGCATGCCGCGTACAGCCATTGTGGTACAGCATGCCGCGTACAGCCACTGTGGTACAGCATGCCGCGTACAGCCATTGTGGTACATCATGCCGCGTACGGCCACAGTGGTACAGCATTCCGCGTACAGCCACTGTGGCAGAGCATGTCGCGTACACCCACAGTGGTACAGCATGCCGCGTACAGCCACTGTGGCACATCCTGCCGCGTACAGCCACAGTGGTACAGCATGCCGCGTACAGCCATTGTGGTACATCATGCCGCGTACGGCCACAGTGGTACAGCATGCCGCGTACAGCCACAGTGGTACAGCATGCCGCGTACAGTCACAGTGGTACAGCATGCCGCGTACAGCCATTGTGGTACAGCATGCCGCGTACGGCCACAGTGGTACAGCATGCCGCGTACAGCCACAGTGGTACAGCATGCCGCGTACAGTCACAGTGGTACAGCATGCCGCGTACAGCCACAGTGGTACAGCATGCTGCGTACAGCCACAGTGGTACAGCATGCCGCGTACAGCCACAGTGGTACAGCATGGCGCGTACAGCCACTGCGGTACATCATGCTGTATACAGCCACTGTGGTACAGCATGCCGCGTACAGCCACAGTGGTACAGCATGCCGCGTACAGCCATTGCGGTACAGCATGCCGCGTACAGCCACTGTGGTACAGCATGCCGCGTACAGCCATTGTGGTACATCATGCCGCGTACGGCCACAGTGGTACAGCATGTCGCGTACACCCACAGTGGTACAGCATGCCGCGTACAGCCACTGTGGCACATCCTGCCGCGTACAGCCACAGTGGTACAGCATGCCGCGTACAGCCATTGTGGTACATCATGCCGCGTACGGCCACAGTGGTACAGCATGCCGCGTACAGCCACAGTGGTACAGCATGCCGCGTACAACCAAAGTGGTACAGCATGCCGCGCACAGCCATTGTGGGACATCATGCCGCGTACAGCCACAGTGGTACAGCATGCCGCGTACAGCCACAGTGGTACAGCATGCCGCGTACAGCCACAGTAGTACAGCATGCCGCATACAGCCACAGTGGTACAGCATGCCGCGTACAGCCACAGTGGTACAGCATGCCGCGTACAGCCACAGTAGTACAGCATGCCGCATACAGCCACTGTGGTACATCGTGCCGCGTACAGCCACAGTGGTACATCATGCCGCGTACAGCCACAGTGGTACAGCATGTCGCGTACAGCCACAGTGGTACAGCATGCCGCGTACAGCCACAGTGGTACAGCATGCCGCGTACAGCCACTGTGGTACAGCATGCCGCGTACAGCCACTGTGGTACAGCATGTCGCGTACAACCACTGTGGTACAGCATGCCGTGTACAGCCACAGTGGTACAGCATGCCGCGTACAGCCACTGTGGCACATCATGCCGCGTACAGCCACAGTGGTACATCATGCCGCATACAGCCACTGTGGTACAGCATGCCGCGTACAGCCATTGTGGTACATCATGCCGCGTACGGCCACAGTGGTACAGCATTCCGCGTACAGCCACTGTGGCACAGCATGTCGCGTACACCCACAGTGGTACAGCATGCCGCGTACAGCCACTGTGGCACATCCTGCCGCGTACAGCCACAGTGGTACAGCATGCCGCGTACAGCCATTGTGGTACATCATGCCGCGTACGGCCACAGTGGTACAGCATGCCGCGTACAGCCACAGTGGTACAGCATGCCGCGTACAACCACAGTGGTACAGCATGCCGCGCACAGCCATTGTGGGACATCATGCCGCGTACAGCCACAGTGGTACAGCATGCCGCGTACAGCCACAGTAGTACAGCATGCCGCATACAGCCACTGTGGTACATCCTGCCGCGTACAGCCACAGTGGTACATCATGCCGCGTACAGCCACAGTGGTACAGTATGTCGCGTACAGCCACAGTGGTACAGCATGCTGCGTACAGCCACAGTGGTACAGCATGGCGCGTACAGCCACTGCGGTACATCATGCTGTATACAGCCACTGTGGTACAGCATGCCGCGTACAGCCACAGTGGTACAGCATGCCGCGTACAGCCATTGCGGTACAGCATGCCGCGTACAGCCACTGTGGTACAGCATGCCGCGTACAGCCATTGTGGTACATCATGCCGCGTACGGCCACAGTGGTACAGCATTCCGCGTACAGCCACTGTGGCACAGCATGTCGCGTACACCCACAGTGGTACAGCCTGCCGCGTACAGCCACTGTGGCACATCCTGCCGCGTACAGCCACAGTGGTACAGCATGCCGCGTACAGCCATTTTGGTACATCATGCCGCGTACGGCCACAGTGGTACAGCATGCCGCGTACAGCCACAGTGGTACAGCATGCCGCGTACAACCACAGTGGTACAGCATGCCGCGCACAGCCATTGTGGGACATCATGCCGCGTACAGCCACAGTGGTACAGCATGCCGCGTACAGCCACAGTAGTACAGCATGCCGCATACAGGCACTGTGGTACATCCTGCCGCGTACAGCCACAGTGGTACATCATGCCGCGTACAGCCACAGTGGTACAGCATGTCGCGTACAGCCACAGTGGTACAGCATGCCGCGTACAGCTACAGTGGTACATCATGCTGTATACAGCCACTGTGGTACAGCATGGCGCGTACAGTCACAGTGGTACAGCATGCCGCGTACAGCCACAGTGGTACAGCATGCCGCGTACAGCCACAGTGGTACAGCATGCCGCGTACAGCCACATTGCTAACGCATGCTGCGTACAGCCACAGTGGTACAGCATGCCGCGTACAGCCACAGTGGTACAACATGCCGCGTACAGCCATTGCGGTACAGCATGCCGCGTACAGCCACTGTGGTACAGCATGCCGCGTACAGCCACAGCGGTACAGCATGCCGCGTACAGCCACATTGCTAACGCATGCTGCGTACAGCCACAGTGGTACAGCATGCCGCGTACAACCACTGTGGTAGAGCATGTCGCGTACAGCCACATTGGTACAGCATGCCGCGTACAGCCACTGTGGTACAGTATGGCGTGTACAGTCACAGTGGTACAGCATGCCGCGTACAGCCACAGTGGTACAACATGCCGCGTACAGTCACATTGGTACAGCATTCCGCGTACAGCCCTTGTGGTACAGCATGCCGCGTACAGTCACAGTGGTACAGCATGCCGCGTACAGCCACAGTGGTAAAGCATGCTGCGTACAGTCACAGTGGTTCAGCATGCCGCGTACAGCCACTGTGGTACAGCGTGCCGTGTACAGTCACAGTGGTACAGCATGCCGCGTACAGCCACAGTGGTACAGCATGCCGCGTACAGCCATTGCGGTACAGCATGCCGCGTACAGCCACTGTGGTACAGCATGCCGCGTACAACCACAGTGGTACAGCATGCCGCGCACAGCCATTGTGGGACATCATGCCGCGTACAGCCACAGTGGTACAGCATGCCGCGTACAGCCACAGTGGTACAGCATGCCGCGTACAGCCACAGTAGTACAGCATGCCGCATACAGCCACAGTGGTACAGCATGTCGCGTACAGCCACAGTGGTACAGCATGCCGCGTACAGCCACAGTAGTACAGCATGCCGCATACAGCCACTGTGGTACATCCTGCCGCGTACAGCCACAGTGGTACATCATGCCGCGTACAGCCACAGTGGTACAGCATGTCGCGTACAGCCACAGTGGTACAGCATGCCGCGTACAGCCACAGTGGTACAGCATGCCGCGTACAGCCACTGTGGTACAGCATGCCGCGTACAGCCACTGTGGTACAGCATGCCGCGTACAGCCACTGTGGTACAGCATGCCGTGTACAGCCACAGTGGTACAGCATGTCGCGTACACCCACAGTGGTACAGCATGCCGCGTACAGCCACTGTGGCACATCCTGCCGCGTACAGCCACAGTGGTACAGCATGCCGCGTACAGCCATTGTGGTACATCATGCCGCGTACGGCCACAGTGGTACAGCATGCCGCGTACAGCCACAGTGGTACAGCATGCCGCGTACAACCACAGTGGTACAGCATGCCGCGCACAGCCATTGTGGGACATCATGCCGCGTACAGCCACAGTGGTACAGCGTGCCGCGCACAGCCACAGTAGTACAGCATGCCGCATACAGCCACTGTGGTACATCCTGCCGCGTACAGCCACAGTGGTACATCATGCCGCGTACAGCCACAGTGGTACAGCATGTCGCGTACAGCCACAGTGGTACAGCATGCTGCGTACAGCCACAGTGGTACAGCATGCCGCGTACAGCCACAGTGGTACATCATGCTGTATACAGCCACTGTGGTACAGCATGGCGCGTACAGTCACAGTGGTACAGCATGCCGCGTACAGCCACAGTGGTACAGCATGCCGCGTACAGCCACAGTGGTACAGCATGCCGCGTACAGCCACAGTTGTGCAGCATGCCGCGTACAGCCACTGTGGTACAGCATGCCGCGTACAGCCACAGCGGTACAGCATGCCGCGTGCAGCCACATTGCTAACGCATGCCGCGTACAGCCACAGTGGTACAGCATGCCGCGTACAACCACTGTGGTAGAGCATGTCGCGTACAGTCACATTGGTACAGCATGCCGCGTACAGCCACTGTGGTACAGTATGGCGTGTACAGTCACAGTGGTACAGCATGCCGCGTACAGCCACAGTGGTACAACATGCCGCGTACAGTCACATTGGTACAGCATTCCGCGTACAGCCCTTGTGGTACAGCATGCCGCGTACAGTCACAGTGGTACAGCATGCCGCGTACAGCCACAGTGGTACAGCATGCTGCGTACAGTCACAGTGGTTCAGCATGCCGCGTACAGCCACTGTGGTACAGCGTGCCGTGTACAGTCACAGTGGTACAGCATGCCGCGTACAGCCACAGTGGTACAGCATGCCGCGTACAGCCATTGCGGTACAGCATGCCGCGTACAGCCACTGTGGTACAGCATGCCGCGTACAGCCACAGCGGTACAGCATGCCGCGTACAGCCACAGTGCTAACGCATGCCGCGTACAGCCACAGTGGTACAGCATGCCGCGTACAACCACTGTGGTAGAGCATGTCGCGTACAGCCACATTGGTACAGCATGCCGCGTACAGCCACTGTGGTAAAGCATGCCGCATACAGTCACAGTGGTACAGCATGCTGCGCACAGCCACTGTGGTACAGTATGGCGTGTACAGTCACAGTGGTACAGCATGCCGCGTACAGCCACAGTGGTACAACATGCCGCGTACAGTCACATTGGTGCAGCATTCCGCGTACAGCCCTTGTGGTACAGCATGCCGCGTACAGTCACAGTGGTACAGCATGCCGCGTACAGCCACAGTGGTACAGCATGCTGCGTACAGTCACAGTGGTACAGCATGCCGCGTACAGCCACTGTGGTACAGCATGCCGTGTACAGTCACAGTGGTACAGCATGCCGCGTACAGCCACTGTGGTACAGCGTGCCGTGTACAGTCACAGTGGTACAGCATGCCGCGTACAACCACTGTGGTAAAGCATGCCGCGTACAGCCACGGTAGTACAGCATGCTGTGTACTGCCACAGTGGTACAGCATGGCGCTTACGGCCACAGTGGTACAGCATGCTGTGTACTGCCACAGTGGTACAGCATGCTCTCTACTGCCACAGTGGTACATCATGCCGCGTACAGTCACATTGGTGCAGCATTCCGCGTACAGTCACAGTGGTACAGCATGCCGCGTACAGTCACAGTGGTACAACATGCCGCGTACAGCCACTGTGGTACAGCATGCCGCGTACAGCCACTGTGGTACAGCATGCCGCGTACAGTCACAGTGGTACAGCATGCCGCGTACAGCCACAGTGGTACAGCATGCCGCGTACAGCCACAGTGGTACAGCCACTGTGGTACAGCATGCCGCGTACAGCCACTGTGGTACATCATGCCGTGTACAGCCACAGTGGTACAGCATGCCGCGTACAGCCACTGTGGCACATCATGCCGCGTACAGCCACAGTGGTACATCATGCGCATACAGCCACAGTGGTACAGCATGCCGCGTACAGCCACTGTGGTACAGCATGCCGCGTACAGCCACTGTGGTACAGCATGCCGCGTACAGCCACTGTGGTACAGCATGCCGTGTACAGCCACAGTGGTACAGCATGCCGCGTACAGCCACTGTGACCAGTGTACCACTGTGGTACAGCGTGCCGTGTACAGTCACAGTGGTACAGCAAGCCGCGTACAGCCACTGTGGTACAGCGTGCCGTGTAAAGTCACAGTGGTACAGCATGCCGCGTACAACCACTGTGGTAAAGCATGCCGCGTACAGCCACGGTAGTACAGCATGCTGTGTACTGCCACAGTGGTACAACATGCCGCGTACAGCCACAGTGGTACAACATGCCGCGTACAGTCACATTGGTACAGCATTCCGCGTACAGTCCTTGTGGTACAGCATGCCGCGTACAGTCACAGTGGTACAGCATGCCGCGTACAGCCACTGTGGTACAGCATGCCGCGTACAGCCACTGTGGTACAGCATGCCGCGTACAGCCACTGTGGTACAGCATGCCGCGTACAGTCACAGTGGTACAGCATGCCGCGTACAGCCGCAGTGGTACAGCATGCTGCGTACAGTCACAGTGGTACAGCATGCCGCGTACAGCCACTGTGGTACAGCGTGCCGTGTACAGTCACAGTGGTACAGCATGCCGCGTACAGCCACTGTGGTACAGCGTGCCGTGTACAGTCACAGTGGTACAGCATGCCGCGTACAGCCACAGTGGTACAGCATGCCGCGTACAGCCACGGTAGTACAGCATGCTGTGTACTGCCACAGTGGTACAGCATGCCGCGTACAGCCACAGTGGTACAACATGCCGCGTACAGTCACATTGGTACAGCATGCCGCGTACAGCCCTTGTGGTACAGCATGCCGCGTACAGTCACAGTGGTACAGCATGCCGCGTACAGCCCTTGTGGTACAGCATGCCGCGTACAGTCACAGTGGTACAGCATGCCGCGTACAGCCACTGTGGTACAGGGTGCCGTGTACAGTCACAGTGGTACAGCATGCCGCGTACAGCCACTGTGGTACAGCGTGCCGTGTACAGTCACAGTGGTACAGCATGCCGCGTACAGCCACAGTGGTACAGCATGCCGCGTACAGCCACAGTGGTACAGCATGCCGCGTACAGCCACTGTGGTACAGCATGCCGCGTACAGCCACTGTGGTACAGCGTGCCGTGTACAGTCACAGTGGTACAGCATGCCGCGTACAGCCACTGTGGTACAGCGTGCCGTGTACAGTCACAGCGGTACAGCATGCCGCGTACAACCACTGTGGTAAAGCATGCCGCGTACAGCCACGGTAGTACAGCATGCTGTGTACTGCCACAGTGGTACAGCATGCCGCGTACAGCCACAGTGGTACAACATGCCGCGTACAGTCACATTGGTACAGCATTCCGCGTACAGCCCTTGTGGTACAGCATGCCGCGTACAGTCACAGTGGTACAGCATGCCGCGTACAGCCACAGTGGTACAACATGCCGCGTACAGTCACATTGGTGCAGCATTCCGCGTACAGCCCTTGTGGTACAGCATGCCGCGTACAGTCACAGTGGTACAGCATGCCGCGTACAGCCACAGTGGTACAGCATGCTGCGTACAGTCACAGTGGTACAGCATGCCGCGTACAGCCACTGTGGTACAGCGTGCCGTGTACAGTCACAGTGGTACAGCATGCCGCGTACAGCCACTGTGGTACAGCGTGCCGTGTACAGTCACAGTGGTACAGCATGCCGCGTACAACCACTGTGGTAAAGCATGCCGCGTACAGCCACGGTAGTACAGCATGCTGTGTACTGCCACAGTGGTACAGCATGCCGCGTACAGCCACAGTGGTATAACATGCCGCGTACAGTCACATTGGTACAGCATTCCGCGTACAGCCCTTGTGGTACAGCATGCCGCGTACAGTCACAGTGGTACAGCATTCCGCGTACAGCCCTTGTGGTACAGCATGCCGCGTACAGTCACAGTGGTACAGCATGCCGCGTACAGCCACTGTGGTACAGGGTGCCGTGTACAGTCACAGTGGTACAGCATGCCGCGTACAGCCACTGTGGTACAGCGTGCCGTGTACAGTCACAGTGGTACAGCATGCCGCGTACAGCCACAGTGGTACAGCATGCCGCGTACAGCCACAGTGGTACAGCATGCTGTGTACTGCCACAGTGGTACAGCATGCTGTGTACTGCCACAGTGGTACAGCATGCCGCGTACTGCCACAGTGGTACAGCATGCTGTGTACAGCCACAGTGGTACAGCATGCTGTGTACTGCCACAGTGGTACAGCATGCTGTGTACTGCCACAGTGGTACAGCATGCTGTGTACTGCCGCAGTGGTACAGCATGGTCTGTCGACGCTGATGGAAGCGCCCTTCGTTAGTTGTCCCGGCAGCCGATAGGTCTGTCGACGCTAATGGAAGCGCCCTTCGTTAGGTGTCCCGGCAACCGATAGGTCTGTCGACGCCGATGGAAGCGCCCTTCGTTAGTTGTACCGGCAGCCGATAGGTCTGTCGACGCCGATGGAAGCGCTCTTCGTTAGTTGTCCCGGCAGCCGATAGGTCTGTCGACTCCGATGGAAGCGCCATTCGTTAGTTGTCCCGGCAGCCGATAGGTCTGTCGACTCCGATGGAAGCGCCATTCGTTAGTTGTCCCGGCAGCCGATAGGTCTGTCGACGCCGATGGAAGCGCTCTTCGTTAGTTGTCCCGGCAGCCGATAGGTCTGTCGACTCCGATGGAAGCGCCATTCGTTAGTTGTCCCGGCAGCCGATAGGTCTGTCGACTCCGATGGAAGCGCCCTTCGTTAGTTGTCCCGGCAGCCGATAGGTCTGTCGACTCCGATGGAAGCGCCATTCGTTAGTTGTCCAGGCAGCCGATAGGTCTGTCGACGCTAATGGAAGCGCCCTTCGTTAGTTGTCCCGGCAGCCGATAGGTCTGTCGACGCTAATGGAAGCGCCCTTCGTTAGTTGTCCCGGCAGCCGATAGGTCTGTCGACGCTAATGGAAGCGCCCTTCGTTAGTTGTCCCGGCAGCCGATAGGTCTGTCGACGCCGATGGAAGCGCCCTTCGTTAGTTGTCCCGGCAGCCGATAGGTCTGTCGACTCCGATGGAAGCGCCATTCGTTAGTTGTCCCGGCAGCCGATAGGTCTGTCGACTCCGATGGAAGCGCCCTTTGTTAGTTGTCCCGGCAGCCGATAGGTCTGTCGACGCTAATGGAAGCGCCCTTCGTTAGTTGTCCAGGCAGCCGATAGGTCTGTCGACGCTAATGGAAGCGCCCTTCGTTAGTTGTCCCGGCAGCCGATAGGTCTGTCGACGCCGATGGAAGCGCCCTTCGTTAGTTGTCCCGGCAGCCGATAGGTCTGTCGACTCCGATGGAAGCGCCATTCGTTAGTTGTCCCGGCAGCCGATAGGTCTGTCGACTCCGATGGAAGCGCCCTTTGTTAGTTGTCCCGGCAGCCGATAGGTCTGTCGACGCTAATGGAAGCGCCCTTCGTTAGTTGTCCAGGCAGCCGATAGGTCTGTCGACGCTAATGGAAGCGCCCTTCGTTAGTTGTCCAGGCAGCCGATATGTCTGTCGACTCCAATGGAAGCGCCCTTCGTTAGTTGTCCCGGCAGCCGATAGGTCTGACGACTCCGATGGAAGCGCCCTTCGTTAGTTGTCCCGGCAGCCGATAGGTCTGTCGACTCCGATGGAAGCGCCATTCGTTAGTTGTCCCGGCAGCCGATAGGTCTGTCGACGCCGATGGAAACGCCCTTCGTTAGTTGTCCCGGCAGCCGATAGGTCTGTCGACTCCGATGGAAGCGCCATTCGTTAGTTGTCCCGGCAGCCGATAGGTCTGTCGACGCCGATGGAAACGCCCTTCGTTAGTTGTCCCGGCAGCCGATAGGTCTGTAAACGCCGATGGAAGCGCCATTCGTTAGTTGTCCCTATGCTTCACACCATCTGGGGCCTGCGATGTGTCATACATCTGGGGCCTGCGATGTGTCATACGCCATCTGGGGCCTGCGATGTGCCATACACTATCTGGGGCCTGCGATGTGCCATACACCATCTGGGGCCTGCGATGTGTCATACACCATCTGGGGCCTGCGATGTGTCATACACCATCTGGGGCCTGCGATGTGCCATACAATATCTGGGGCCTGCGATGTGTCATACACCATCTGGGGCCTGCGATGTGCCATACAATATCTGGGGCCTGCGATGTGCCATACACTATCTGGGGCCTGCGATGTGCCATACACTATCTGGGGCCTGCGATGTGTCATACACCATCTGGGGCCTGCGATGTGCCATACACTATCTGGGGCCTGCAATGTCCCATACACTATCTGGGGCCTGCGATGTGCCATACAATATCTGGGGCCTGCGATGTGCCATACACCATCTGGGGCCTGCCCAGATTCTGTCCAGGTTCGTCCTGGGTGTATGTGATTGGGGGGGGGGGGGAGGGTCGTCCTGGGTGTATGTGAGCGGGGTGGGGTTCGTCCCGGGTGTATGTGAGGGGGGTGGGGTTCGTCCCGGGTGTATGTGAGGGGGGTGGGGTTCGTCCCGGGTGTATGTGAGGGAGGATGGAGTTCGTCCTGGGTGTATGTGAGCGAGGGGGGGGGTGTGGTTCGTTCCATGGTGTATGGGAAGGGGGGTGGGGTTCGTCCCGGTGTATGTGAGGGGGGTGGGTTCGTCCCGGGTGTATGTGAGCGGGGGGGGGGGTGGTTCGTCCCATGGTGTATGTGAGGGGGGTTGGGTTCGTCCCGGGTGTATGTGAGGGGGGTGGGGTTCGTCCCGGGTGTAAGTGAGGGGGGTTGGGTTCGTCCCGGGTGTATGTGAGCGGGGGGGGGGGGTGTGGTTCGTCCCATGGTGTATGTGAGGGGGGTGGGTTCGTCCCGGGTGTATGTGAGCGGGGGGGGGGTGTGGTTCGTCCCATGGTGTATGTGAGGGGGGTTGGGTTCGTCCCGGGTGTATGTGAGGGGGGGTGGGGTTCGTCCCGGGTGTATGTGAGGGGGGTTGGGTTCGTCCCGGGTGTATGTGAGCGGGGGTGGGGTGGGGGGGGTGGGGTTCGTCCCATGGTGTATGTGAGGGGGGTTGGGTTCGTCCCGGGTGTATGTGAGTGGGGTCGGGTTCGTCCTGGGTGTATGTGAGGGGGTGGGGTTCGTCATGGGTGTATGTGAGGGGGGCGGGGGGGGGGATGGACATCGCTCGCCTTCGCCCGCGGGTCTGTCTGGGATATGTGCGAACTGGAGGCTGTGGTGGTCCTGAGTGAGCGTGAGGGGGAGTGGGCGTCCTATGTGGATATGAGCGGGGGGGATCTGTCAAGGGTGTAAGGTGAGGGGTAGCGGATCGATCCCGTGTAAGGAGGGGGGGGGGGGTTGAGGCCGTCGTTCTGTGTGTCTGTGACCGTGGGAGGGGGAGGGGACCGTTCGTCCGGGATGTGTTTGAGAGGGAGTGGGTGAGGGTCCGTCCCGGGTGTATATAAATCGGAGGGGGCGGTTATGCGTCTTGGGTTTATGTGACGGGGGTGAGTGGGGAAAGGATGGCGTCAAGCGTTTGTTGTTTGTTTGAGGGGAGGGGGTGTGGGGGAGGGGGGATGCGTCCTGGATGTGTGTGAGATTGGTTGATTATTCAGGACGCTTTAACCACTTTTGGTCATATCGCGTCAATTGGAGAAGGAAGGGAGAGTGGAGCCATGTCCTCGGGGGTAACCCCCTACTCTTTACGAAGAAAGACATGGGATCTTTATCCTGCGACCACACAGGCATAGCCACAGCAGGGCTCGAACCACCGACCCACGTGCCGTTAGGCTCTCAGGTGACCAGAGCACTCAATGCGAGCGCTCTAACCCACTGAGCTATCGCGCCGGCCCCGGATGTGTGTGAGAGGGAGGGGGTGAGGATCCGCCCCGGATGTGTGTTAGACGGGGGGGGGGTCGTTGTCCAGGGTGTGGAGGGGGGGGGCGGCGTTGCCCAGGGTGTGGAGGGGATGAGTAGTTTTCCAGGGTGTGAAAGGGGGTGGGTGGGGGTGGTCGGCAAGCGTTTGTTTGAGGGGAGGGGGTGAGGGAGAGGGATGGGGTCCTGCCCGGATGTGTGGGAGAGGGTGAGGCTGGGGATCCGTACCGTGTAATGTGAGAATGGGAGCGGGGGGGAGGTCCTACCCGGGTGTGTGAGTGGAGGGGATGAGCGGGGGGTCCTACCCGGGTGTGTGAGTGGAGGGGATGTGGGGGGGGGCCTACCCGGGTGTGTGAGTGGAGGGGATTAGGGGGGGGGGGTTCCTAACCGGGCGTGTGAGTGGAGGGGATGAGGGTGAGGGTGCCCGTCCCGGGTGTGAGTGGAGGTGATGAGGGTTGCGGGGGGTGGGGGGGTCCGTCCTGGGTGTGTGAGTGGAGGGGATGAGGGGGTGGGGTCCTACCCGGGGGTGTGAGTGGAGGGGATCAGGGGGGCGGGGGAATATCTTCTTGATATTGTATGCGAGTGGAGGTGGGTCAGTCCGGGATGTGTGTGAAGGGGAGGAGGATGGTTGTTCTGGGCGTGCGTGAGGGAGGGGGTGTGTTTTATCGGCCAATAACACAATGCCATAACCATGATGATCAGATATTTGTTGTTTTATTTCGATTCTTTACAGAAACTGTTTTCCGGCTATCATTGGTGGTGTACGTCAGGAAGACAAGCCCGGAATATGCCATGCCGAAAGACCTTTCTTCCACTGTAGGTATCTGTGGATAAAAAGAAGTTTGAAGATCTTTATTGAAAGACTATTGCGAAGCAATGGTCAATATTTCTATTGCCGGGTAAATGCAACAAAGTATAGAACTAACTAAAGTGCTCTTTTGATGTGTCAGTGTTACGAACAGATTGAGTTGGTTTTTTGACAAGTCATGACATTGACAAGACAACATAGTAATTTGACAAGCATTTTGACATTTCATACAACTTTAACACCCCAGCGTAGTATTAAACTTTGTTTACAGGCATTTAATCAGGTTTTTTTGTATAGATGTTGGTATCGTTATGGTGAAATGACAGCCTGTCATCTTTATAATTTAGATAGGATTTCTGATACTAAATAGTCCAAGGCCTACTTCAGTACTTGTGTAATTTGGCTGTTTTTTTCTGTAGCCATTTTGTTCTTGTTGACAAATTAATGTGTGTGTGACAGCCCTTTTTGGATATTAAGTACTTGAGTCTTGTGACATGCTACAATGCAATATTCATTTTATAGTTTATGACAACTATGCTTAGAATTTATTTCTAAAATTTAGTAGGACAGATGGAACTACTTCATTGCTTCATTTCTCTCCTATCCACTTCGCTTCAATTCACCTTAGTTCAAATCTTCAGTCTTCTGTATGCCACATGGCCGCTCCACAAGCTAGGTTAGGGTTAAATTAAGGTTTAATGGATTATGGATTGGAGTTATGGGTCGGTCATGGGTTAGGGCTAAGGGACAAGGGTCAAATGTTAGGGCGCGCAAACGTAGTCACTTAGCATGTGGAACGGCGATAAAAGGAAATGACACCTAGACATACATCTGCTCTAAAGTTGCCAATAAGAATTCTTGGTTCTTATGTTATTTGATTCAGAATAACATATTTAGTTCACTGGCAACAGTTCAAATTTTTTTTTAGTGTCCAATGATTCTGTATGAGACGACGTCATGTTATATTACTTTCACACCATGTATCTCGTGTTTCAAATTTGTTTACGGGGACCAGTTACGACATTATGCTGAATATATGGCTCTATGTGAGGGGGTGGTGGGTTCGTTCTGGGTGTATGTGAGGGTGTGATGGGGTTCGTTCTGGGTGTATGTGAGGGGGTGATGGGGTTCGTTCTGGGTGTATGTGAGGGTGTGATGGGGTTCGTTCTGGGTGTATGTGAGGGTGTGATGGGGTTCGTTCTGGGTGTATGTGAGGGTGTGATGGGGTTCGTTCTGGGTGTATGTGAGGGGGTGATGGGGTTCGTTCTGGGTGTATGTGAGGGTGATGGGGTTCGTTCTGGGTGTATGTGAGGGTGATGGGGTTCGTTCTGGGTGTATGTGAGGGGGTGATGGGATTCGTTCTGGGTGTATGTGAGGGTGTGATGGGGTTCGTTCTGGGTGTATGTGAGGGTGTGATGGGGTTCGTTCTGGGTGTATGTGAGGGTGTGATGGGGTTCGTTCTGGGTGTATGTGAGGGTGTGATGGGGTTCGTTCTGGGTGTATGTGAGGGTGTGATGGGGTTCGTTCTGGGTGTATGTGAGGGTGTGATGGGGTTCGTTCTGGGTGTATGTGAGGGTGTGATGGGGTTCGTTCTGGGTGTATGTGAGGGTGTGATGGGGTTCGTTCTGGGTGTATGTGAGGGTGATGGGGTTCATCCAGGGTGTATGTGAGGGTGTGATGGGGTTCATCCAGGGTGTATGTGAGGGGGTGATGGGGTTCGTTCTGGGTGTATGTGAGGGTGTGATGGGGTTCGTTCTGGGTGTATGTGAGGGTGTGATGGGGTTCGTTCTGGGTGTATGTGAGGGTGTGATGGGGTTCGTTCTGGGTGTATGTGAGGGTGTGATGGGGTTCGTTCTGGGTGTATGTGAGGGTGTGATGGGGTTCGTTCTGGGTGTATGTGAGGGTGTGATGGGGTTCGTTCTGGGTGTATGTGAGGGTGTGATGGGGTTCATCCAGGGTGTATGTGAGGGTGTGATGGGGTTCGTTCTGGGTGTATGTGAGGGTGTGATGGGGTTCGTTCTGGGTGTATGTGAGGGTGTGATGGGGTTCGTTCTGGGTGTATGTGAGGGTGTGATGGGGTTCGTTCTGGGTGTATGTGAGAGTGTGATGGGGTTCGTTCTGGGTGTATGTGAGGGTGATGGGGTTCGTTCTGGGTGTATGTGAGGGTGTGATGGGGTTCGTTCTGGGTGTATGTGAGGGTGTGATGGGGTTCATCCAGGGTGTATGTGAGGGTGTGATGGGGTTCGTTCTGGGTGTATGTGAGGGTGTGATGGGGTTCGTTCTGGGTGTATGTGAGGGTGTGATGGGGTTCGTTCTGGGTGTATGTGAGGGTGTGATGGGGTTCGTTCTGGGTGTATGTGAGGGTGTGATGGGGTTCGTTCTGGGTGTATGTGAGGGGGTGATGGGGTTCATCCAGGGTGTATGTGAGGGTGTGATGGGGTTCGTTCTGGGTGTATGTGAGGGGGTGATGGGGTTCGTTCTGGGTGTATGTGAGGGTGTGATGGGGTTCGTTCTGGGTGTATGTGAGGGTGTGATGGGGTTCATCCAGGGTGTATGTGAGGGTGTGATGGGGTTCGTTCTGGGTGTATGTGAGGGTGTGATGGGGTTCGTTCTGGGTGTATGTGAGGGTGTGATGGGGTTCGTTCTGGGTGTATGTGAGGGTGTGATGGGGTTCATCCAGGGTGTATGTGAGGGTGTGATGGGGTTCGTTCTGGGTGTATGTGAGGGTGTGATGGGGTTCGTTCTGGGTGTATGTGAGGGTGTGATGGGGTTCGTTCTGGGTGTATGTGAGGGGGTGATGGGGTTCGTTCTGGGTGTATGTGAGGGGGTGATGGGGTTCGTTCTGGGTGTATGTGAGGGTGTGATGGGGTTCGTTCTGGGTGTATGTTAAGGGTGATGGGGTTTGTTCTGGGTGTATGTGAGGGTGTGATGGGGTTCGTTCTGGGTGTATGTGAGGGTGTGATGGGGTTCGTTCTGGGTGTATGTGAGGGTGTGATGGGGTTCATCCAGGGTGTATGTGAGGGTGTGATGGGGTTCGTTCTGGGTGTATGTGAGGGTGTGATGGGGTTCGTTCTGGGTGTATGTGAGGGTGTGATGGGGTTCGTTCTGGGTGTATGTGAGGGTGTGATGGGGTTCGTTCTGGGTGTATGTGAGG
>OZ025258.1:12327721-12456777 GCA_964019135.1 Arenicola marina
CCCCCCCCCACTCTCTTACCCCCCAACCCAGCCACCAGCTAATAGATTAACCCATAGCAAGCGAACGGGGCTTGCGCACGAAGCATTAGACATATCACTGGGCTCTCATATGATACCAAACACGAACGATAGGATGATATCAAGATAATATCCATCATGAACCGATGGCGACCACTATATGCAATAGGTATTTCATCTACTATATATAGATACTTGCGGACATATGGCACAATATGGTGGTTTAAGGTATGTGGCATAGTAAGAACATAGATGGAAAAGTAACATATATTCTCGCAATGAGTCGTGACCATATACACATATTTCAACGAATAACCTTTAATAAACCAGTATCACATGATTGTTCGTTTTTTTTTATTCACAGCAGAGAAGCATTTGAAATGTGCACATCATGTCCGAGCTTGGATGAGTAGAACAAGTAAGCATAATGGAATATTATGGGAAAATTATCACAGATCACTGACAGCCTGGCCATAGCTGGCAGCCCTAGACACTGATAGCCCTAGACACTGACAACTCTAGCAACCGACAGTCCTAGACACTGACAGACCTAGACACTGACAGCCCCAGACACTGACAGGCCTAGACACTGACAGCCCTACACTGACAGCCCTAGTCACTGAGAGCCCTAGACACTGACAGCCATAGCCTGACAACCCTAGACACTGACAGCCTAGACACTGACAACCCTAGACACTGACACAACTAGACATTGATAGCCCTAGACACTGACAGCCTTAGACATTGACAGCCTTAGACATTGACATCCCTAGACACTGACACACCTAGACACTGACAGCCCTAGGCAATGACAGCCTAAAAAACTGACATCCGTAAACACTGACAGCCCTAGGCAATGACAGCCCTAGGCAATGACAGCCTAAGACACTGACTGCCCTAGACACTGACAGCCCTAGACACTGACACACATAGACACTGACATCCCTAGACACTGACAGCCTGAGACACTGACAAGCCCTAGACACTGACATCTCTCGACGCTGACAACCATAGACACTGACTGCCCTAGAAACTGACAGCCCTAGTCACTGACAGCCCTGGCCACTGACAGCGCTATACACTGACAGCCCTAGACACCGACAGCCCTAGACACCGACAACCCTTGACACCCCTAGACACTGACAGCCCTAGACACTGACAGCCCTAGACACTGACAGTCTGGCCAACGCGGGCAACCCTAGAAGGAATGGAATGTTGGTGTTTTAGGCCACTTTTGTGCACATACAGGCTAAATTGGGCCAAGGAACCTCCCGAGACGATGAAGGAATGAAACATGCCCCAGATTAGGTGCCCGAGCCCGGATTCGAACCCAGGACCTATTGATCTGCGGTCTAGTGCGCTAACCACTACACCAGGGAGGCCCCCGGCAACCCTAGACACTGTCAGCCCTAGACGCTGACAGCCATAGACACTGACAGCCCTAGACTGACAGCCCTAGACACTGACAGCCCTAGACACCGACAGCCCGGCCGCCGCGGGCGGCCTGCCCACCCGGCCACCGGCCCAGGCCCAGGCCACCGCCGACCTCAGTGGAAGAACCCGTAAAGGAAGGCGAGGACGGCGATGACGACGACGGCGTTGGCAGCCAGGAAGCGCCCCATGCGGGGACCCTGGCGGAGACTGGCCAGCCGGGCGGCGTGGTCCTCCCCAGGGGCGTTGTCGTCCTTTTGAACACCAGACCGCTGCGTGTCTCCACACAGAGCCACGACGAAGCGCTGCCATAGGGACAGCCCCACCCCCGACCCGTCCCCGCCCTCCTCCCTCTCCGCCTCCGCCTCCGCCTCCGCCACCTTCTCATCCCCTCCGTCTCGACCAGACTTCGCTGCTGCCATGGCGACGTCATACCCAGGCCCTGTGAATTGGTGATATTGCAATGTGATAATAGCATAATAATATGGATGATATTAGTAGGACGATAATAATGCTATGGCACTGTTGATAATGCTAGAACAATGTTAATATTGCAAGAACAATGTTAATAATGCCATCACATGTTAATAATGCTATAACAATGTTAATATTGCAATAACAATGTTAATAATGCCATCACAATGTTAATAATGCCATCATAATGTTAATAATAATAAAATCGTTATATAATTATCTGTTTATAGAATGTGACTTTTTGTATTTTGTATACATCTGTGGCAAAACAGTCTACGCCATTGTGATACATGTCATACGCTTCTGTACGAATCCATTCCGCAGACGAAAATTGAATCATGGAACCGAAGGTCTGCCATATAATATATATTTGAGTAAAAGCATACTGTTCATCCAGCCCACGATATGGATTAGAGGATGAAGATGTCTACAGGTAAAGCGAAACAACAACCCTCGCTGGGGGTATCGCCACGTGCCAGCCTACACCCCAACCCCTACCCCTGACCCCCAACCGCCGCACTGTCCCCCCTCTGTCACTATTACTGAGAGGTTGGACTGTATTGGCAAAATGATGCCTACCTGTGGCTTGCATGTCGACCCCAGCAGCCCGGCGTTTTTCACCCGCTAGGGTGGTAGCCATGAGCGACGGAACCTCGCACGGTTCCCCCATGACTCCTGCTGACTTCTCCATCACAACGTTCTCCTTCCAGCCCATGGATTCCTGTTCCCTTGGTAACCGATCTCCTTGGCTACCGCTGTACGACTTGAGTCGAAGTCTCAGGTCAGTCTCGGGTAGAGCGTCTTGAGACCGAGTGTATAATGCCGTGACGTCATGAGCGTCACGTGGTTCCCTCGGCGGGATCTCCGTGAAGGTAATGATGCCTTTATCAGCGTGCGTCACCATGGCGACGACGTTCGTTTCCATGACGATGCCTTTCGCTTCTTGTATCCGTCGCTCGGCCTCGACGTCACGAAGTGGCTTCTCGAAGCGAGTCCAATACGTCACACCAGCTAGCTGGGGGCAAGAAGTCATCTCATATTACATTTTTAAGTGACATCAATTTCTTCATTGTCCGTTAAATAGACATGAGATATATCATAACATTATACAGTTATCATCAACATTCAGTTGCTCATGTCATGGCTATGGCATCAGTAATGAACATTCTATTACTATATAAAGTTTGGGTTGCCTATTTTTCTTAGCTTTATGAAATAATGTGAGCTGGCGGGAATGTGACGGCAGTATCATTTCGTAATATTGTAGGATGGAAGGTGAACGTTGCCTGAAAATAGTGTCAGTAACACCACGTGCACATCCAAACATGACTAATTATTGTTTAAATAATCATTAGTGTTCAATTTTTTTGCGTCAGTAATATAAACGTGGTGTGTGAAATAGAGACATAATTCACCATTTCTTGGACATGACATGAATTACGTGACATGAATATGTAGATGAGTTAGCTCCCCATTCCTTGGTCATGGCATCAATACCATTATATCAAAAGGTTACAACAACATGTTAAGTGGTTAGTGACATGAACATGTAAAGTGTTTAGTTAAATGTATACGTGAAGCTATTAGATACCCGTTCCTTGGGCATGACAATGCCAATATATGAATATGCAAAGTGATCAGTTTGACCTACATGAATCTAAGTCGCTAATAGCTACACGAATACGTAAAGCCGCTAATAGCTACACGAATATGTAAAGTCGCTAATAGCTACACGAATATGTAAAGTCGCTAATAGCTACACGAATATGTAAAGTCGCTAATAGCTACACGAATACGTAAAGCCGCTAATAGCTACACGAATATGTAAAGTCGCTAATAGCTACACGAATATGTAAAGTCGCTAATAGCTACACGAATATGTAAAGTCGCTAATAGCTACACGAATATGTAAAGTCGCCAATAGCTACACGAATATGTAAAGTCGCTAATAGCTACATGATTATGTAAAGTCGCTAATATCTACATGAATATGTAAAGGGTTTAATTACCATGGCATCAGTAACATTACATGATTATATGAAGTGGTTAGTACATGAATATGTAAAGTGGATAGTGCATGGATATGTAACGTGGTTAGCTACATAAACAAGTCAAATTATTACTTACCCGTTCCTTGGGCATGGCGTGGGTGGCTAGGCTGACGACGGCGGCCACGATGAATGCTAACAGGATCTGTGAGGCGGTGTGGTAGTGCGCGTGCCATGCGGTCACGAACAGGGGCCTGTTGTCGGGATCACCACAAGGGGGCGCTTGGTACACCATGTCGAGAATGAAACGGACCAGTCCCCAGGCCTGAGCCACTATCAGACCCCAAAATGCCCCCTAAAGAAGGTAGAAAGGGAATGTTTTGTTCATAATATGTCCAGCGCGTCACCTGCTCCAGGCTATAGGGCAGTGGAAACTATGTAGGCCTATCAGGGTCAACATGTATTTTGAACTGACATGTGTGACACTATATGGCGGTCAGTGGTATTAAATAATTTTTTTTTTTTCTTTTTTTTTTGGGGGGGGGGGCGTATAAAGACTCTCAATTCTGCATATCTCTTTTGAAAAAATATAATAAAACCACAGAGGCCACCCCCCCTCCCTTCTCTGACCCTCTTACTTGACCGTTACAGCGAGGTCAGAACACCCACCCACAACCCCTCCCTCTCCCCCTACCTCCTCTTTGCAGCGCTTCCAGAACACCCTCACACACCCTCTCCCCCCTCACAGCGCCCCTCCCCCTTACCTCCTCGATGCAGCGCCGCCAGAACACCGTCACACACCCTCTCTCCCCTCACAGCCCCCTCCCTCTTACCTCCTCATTACAGCGCCGCCAGAACACCCTCACACAACCTCTCCCCCCTCACAGCCCCCCCCCCTTACCTCCACGTTACAGCGCCCCCCGGAACACCCCCACACACCATCTCCCCCCTCACAACCCCCCTCCCCCTTACCTCCTCGTTGCAGCGCTTCCAGAACACCCTCACACACCCTTCCCCCCCACCCACACCCCCCCTCCCTCTTACCTCCTCATTACAGCGCCGCCAGATCAGAACACCCTCACACACCCTTTCCCCCCTCACAGCCCCCTCCCCCTTACCTCCACGTTACAGCGCCCCCCGGAACACCCCCACACACCATCTCCCCCCTCACAGCCCCCCTCCCCCTTACCTCCTCGTTGCAGCGCTTCCAGAACATGGCGTAGATGAAGATGGCGCAGGTGGGGGCCCCCAGGTATCCGGTGATGGTCGTGGCGTACTGGAAGATCTGGCCGCCCTGGGCGTCCGCCATGATGGGGATCCAGATGACAGACACGCCCGTCAGGATCACCACAAATATCCTGGAGCAGCAAGTAAATGTTTTTTCATTAAACGTCATTTATTTCTGGAGGTTCATAATTGCGAATTCACATGTTAATGCGCATCTCAATTAAATGTTGGGCGTTGGGCGTTACCGGTGTGACGTCACACAGTTGTTATCGTCACCGGTGTGACGTCACTTGGTGCTGCCATTACCGGTGTGACGTCACTGTGTGCTGCAATTACCGGTGTGACGTCACTGGGTACTACCATTACCGGTATGGCGTCACATGTTAGTACTATTACCGATATGACGTCACAAACTAGTAACATTACCGGTGTGACGTCACAAGTAAGTGCCGGTACAAGTGTGACGTCACAAACTAGTAACATTACCGGTGTGACGTCACAGGTTACTGCCGGTACAAGTGTGACGTCACAAACTAATAACATTACCGGTGTGACGTCACAAGTTAGTGCCGGTACAGGTGTGACGTCACAAAGTCAGCGCGGGCACAGGTGTGACGTCACAAGTCAGCGCCGTTGCCGTACCTGCCCACGATGAGCACCTCTCGGTTGGTGGCGCGCGGACGACACTTGAGCCACAGGTCCATGGTGAACAGAGTGCTGGAGCTATTGAAGATGGAGGTTAACGTGCTCACCACGGCAGCTATCATGGCGGCCACCATCAACCCGCGAACGCCTGGATGTGATATCAAGGTCATGGGTTGGTTGGTTTTATATTCAGGATGCTTTAACCACTTCTGGTCATATCGCGTCAATGGGAGAAGGAAGGGAGAGTGGAGCCATGTCGCCGGGGTGTAACCCCCTACTCTTTGCGAAGAAGGACATGGGTTCTTTATCCTGCGACCACACAGACATGGTAGGTTAGTCGAAAGTATACAACACGACTACATAAATACATTACAGCTTTTACTTGCGTCGCCCTTTGTTTACTTTTATATAACCAACCCTAGACATTGACAGCCCTAGACACTGACAGCCCTAGCCACTGACAGCCCTAGACACTGACAGACCCCGGCCCCGGCCCCGGCCCCGGCCCCGGCCCCGGCCCCGGCCCCTATATAAACAGTTTATAAAAAAAATATCAATTACAGAAAACAAAATATGCAAAACGTCTCCAATGTATAGCCTCGAGTCTCTTTCCCGGGAACAATTCACGATTACATATATATATTTGACATCAACCGATGTGTCAAAATTAGGTCATGAAGAATATTTAACTGTGGTTTATTAATAATAACCTGTGGGCAGCAGTTCCAGGACAATCTTGGGCAGAGCTATGTTCGTACATCCTACTTCTGAGTCGCATACTGCCATACAGGTCTCAGGGTCGGCACAAGCAACCTCATCTGGAACGTTAACGGATAATCATTAACTACCGAACCATAACGACAGCCGCCAGGCTGGACATAACTAGGGGTCTGGAAGGGGTAAATGGCGACACATGACCCAGACATATTTGAAAAATCTACATTCGACACTGATCCCCAAATTCCGACACTGAGGATCTAAACAAGTGACATCGACACAGATTGTCGAAAAAACGACACTGAACGTCATTTAAATCAACATTCGACACTAAGGAGTTTAGAAAAGGACACTGAACACTAGACACTGGACCCCCCCCCCCCTTCCAGACCCCGATAACTCCAATTGTTTCTGTAATTCAGTAACAATCGGCGCGAATAATATACGCTGTACCATTATACGAGCGGTAAATTTGACACTGGGTGCATATATATATATATATATATAAGACCCAAACTGGACCTTGGAAATAAGTTGGTGTCACAAATATTGTCACAGAAACACGTTTACGATCCCAGCAAACAGGATAACGTTATGACAACGTCGATACAACGTTATTTTTTATTGCGATAACGTACGTTGTGACCACGTAAAAATGTATAGATTTTGACGTTGCCCGAACGTTTTCAGGTAACGTTGTCCTAACGTTGTGAAAACAACCACTCCCGACATCTCACAATTTTGTATTTATAACAACTGCTACCACCAGCCAAGTTTATTAGTCACTACACTTGGCAAAGGCTTTAATTTTTGGTTTAAACTTATTTTATTTTGCAATTAGGAAACAGGCAATGCCTATACTTTAGTGATATGTTTGGGCTTCCACACAATATGTTACCGATGATGGGTGATGTTAATGTCATGAGAGAATGAATCAGTTTATCGCGAAGTATAGTGTACCTTGGGCATTCATCCTCATTCGGGCATGGATAACATTAGTAAAGCGATTACCGAATTAATACAATTTGCTTTATCTTTTATGGAAAATAGGCTAGAAAAAATATTAGTTCAATGTTTACGACAAACGTCGTAACAACGTTTTCCTGATGTTAACTTTGAGATGAGGTGATTACAACCAAAAAATTATCGTTGTGCGAACGTTGTGTGTTTGCTGGGATACGACAGACTGTGCCACCGCGGGCAGCACTAGATACTGACCGCCATGATCCTACTGATAATTTACAAGTGATACATCTATATTTCATGACTCATGTAAGCAATGCAAAGAAAGTCACGTGACGTACTAGGATACAGCGCCCGACTGATCATGCCCGGAAGCACCATGAAGAACATGGGGAGGAACTTGAGGTAGGCGGCGAGGATGCAACCGGCCTTGGCGTGAGAGATGTTCTTCGACGCCAGGGCGCGCTGCACCAACACCTGGCGGGGAAAATGGAAACTAACGTTATGTAAAGTGCGTAAATCAATAGGTCTTGGGTTCGAATCCCCATGCCCTTCATTTATACATTCATCCCTCATTTTCTCAAAAGATTCCTAGGCGCTGTTTAACGCCTGTGAGCACAAAATAGCCTAATTAACACCCCAAAATTCCTTTCATATCCTGCCCAACTGCCCATGCCACCCACCTGGTTAGCGCACCAGTACCACAGAGAGCCGAAGGTCGTCCGGAGGAGGGTGCCGAGCCAGGGGAAATCCGCCGTCCAGATATCACGGAAGATGTGGAAAGCGTCCTCCCTGGGGTAACCACAGGTCGTGTTGGGATTATTCAGGGTGAAGTCCGGCACGGCGCGCATGTATTTGTGCTGCATCGCCTCATAACCGCCGATCTCAATGAACCCTGCCGCGATAAAAATAGTAAACTAATTAATCGATAATTATCAATACACTTTGTAATGGATAATTATCAATACACTTAGGAATCGATAATTATCAATACACTTAATAATCGATAATTGTCAATACACTTATAAATCGATAATTGTGAATACACGTATTAATCGATAATTGTGAAGGCACGTAGTAATCAATAATTGTGCATACACTTATTAATCGATAATTGTCAATACACTTATTACTCGATAATTGTCAATACACTTAGTAATCAATAATTGTGCATACACTTATTAATCGATAATTGTCAATACACTTATTACTCGATAATTGTTAATGCACGTATTAATCGATAATTGTCAATACACTTTTTAACCGATAATTATCAATACACTTTTTAATCGATAATTATCAATACACTTAGAAATCGATAATTGTGCATACACTTAGTAATCGATAATAATGAATACACTTGTTAATCGATAATTGTGAATACACTTATTAATCGATAATTGTGAATACACTTATTAATCGATAATTGTCAATATACTTATTACTCGAGAATTATCAATACACTTATTACTCGATAATTGTCAATACACTTTTCAATCGATAATTGTCAATACACTTATTAGTCGATAATTGTAAATAGACACATGTCGAATTAATTTCTCATTTAGTTATGTGATGTTTGTTTGAATGCACCAACGCCTGCCATTTGGATTTCAATATATCGATGTGGCAATAAACTATTATTAAATATATGGCATATTGTCTCAAACAGGAGGGAGTTATGACTCACCGAGAATACAGAGTATGACACCGCCTATCACCATAACAAAGACCGCCAGAGAATCGGTAATTATTACAGTCTCCAAACCCCCTGTGAATAAAACATGAAACAATGAGATATAGCGACCCCCATTGCAAATTTTTGCGAAGAAGACATTTTGCCTGATTTTCCTGGAACCCACTATATTTATATTTAGTTGTTTTTAGAACATGATTTCACATTGAAGATTTTTGTTTTTTTGCAATTCATAGTTGTAATTTAATAAAAATAGCCCGCCAACTCAGTCAAATATCCCGTTTATATGGTAATATAATAACTCAATGAAGAATACCCACAGTATATGATAGGGTGATGTTGCAATGTTGTCATAATGGCGCTACGATTACGTCACGATGACGTTACAGCAATGCTTTGACATTACGATAACGTCACGATGACGTTACGGCAATGTTATGACATTACGATAACGTCATGATGACGTTACAGCAATGTTATGACATTACGATAACGTCATGATGACGTTACAGCAATGTTATGACATTACGATGACGCCATAATGACGTCACAATGATGATGCAGTGACGTCACACCTAGTGCTGTGAAGATGACGGCTATGACGAGCAGGATGGCTACTGCGGCGTACAGGTTGATCTGCATGCTCTGTCTCATGAAGAGAGCTCCGGAATACAGATCCGTCTGGAAAAGACGGATGGCATAGTCTGTCATATCCCAGTAAACACACAACGTTCGCAAAACGATGGTTTTTGCTTGTAATCACGTCATCTCAAAGTTAACATCAGGACAACGTTGTTACAACATTTGTCGCAAACATTGAACTAATACTAACTTGGCTGGTTGTAGCAATTGTTATAAATAAAAAATGGTGAGATGTCGGGAGTGGCTATTTTTACAACGTTAGGACAACATTACCTGAAAAATCTGGCCTGACACTCTAAACTAAACTACATTGCTCATGCCGAAAATGTTATCTGATATTTATGGTTAGGTTAGGACAACAAGTAGAAACATAATTTTCATTTTGTACTGGTTGCTTCTTTCATCGATATTTACCAGTGTCAATAATTTCAAGTTTAAATGTATATTCCTGTTGTGACATTATCGCTCATTTAGGAAGTTGCAGCTGATACGCGATTCGCAAACGTCTTCAAATAAATCGGAATATTTAACGTTGTAATAAAGGTAAGCTATATATCCCTCGCTTCACGTGGACAGGCAGATGGCAAGCAACGTATGAGAGAGAGAGAGAGTGAGAGAGGGAATAGGGCGAAGTTAGGATAAAAACCTCTTCGCTGGGCCGTTAAACTTTGCAAGACATGATAGATGTCACAACTGGTGGCTCACTGACAGAGATGGTGGCGAACGTGTAGGTAACCAGGGCGGTGACGCTCAGGTAGATGCGCAGACGACTGCCTCCAAACCGCCACTGGAGGTACTCCGGCATCGTGTAGATCTGAGGGCAGGTGAAGGTCAAGGTCAAGGTCAAGGTCATGACTAAATGAAGGTAATAAAATATGGTGGTGGTGGCGATACTGGTGTTAAATAGTGATTTATTATTATATATATAACTATTATATCAAACTTAGTGTGGGAAAGGTGACGATTTCAATTGCATTTAAACGGTTAATCAGACGTTAATTCCGCATTCGGTTTACAATGGACCAAGTACTTATTTTCACCTAAAGTCCGCGTAAAATTCCCTGTTCGGTTCAAAACGTAAGAGATACTTAATTATTCCCACCTTAATTTCTACTTTAATTTCACTTTTAATTGGCAGTTTAGGCACTTGTAACATGACACAATGACCAGGGGTTCATCCCTGGAGGCCCCATGTTAGTTCAAGCAGGGAGACCACTCACCCCAGAGGAGATGTAGACGGGTAGGAATACCCAGCCCAGCAACACAAGGAGCACCACTGCCTGTCAAAGTAGACCAAAGTACAGTACGATGTAAGTGTATGATGCTGAAATATGAAAACTTCTATTAAGTCTCGAAAATATTTACCAAATATAGGTTACTCGATAGTGCTCCATATTTGAAAGAACTTAGTATAATTATGATGATAGTTAATAAAACAGAACAGTTTGAGTCACGGATGTTCAATTTTTATAATGTGATCACTATCATCATTTATGTCATTTATATATAGAGGTCTGGAAGGGGGCGGACCAGTGTCCAGTGTCCAGTGTCCAGTGTCGATTTTTCAAAAGCCTAAGTGTCGAATGCGAATTTCTTTTACCGCGTTCCGTTAGTTCAGTGTCTTTTTTTTTTTCTAAAATGCCACTATTTTTTCAGATCTTCAGTGTCATATTTTATCAAATATGCCTGTGTCGCGTGTCGCCATTTACCCCTTCCAGACCCCTATATAATTATGGTGATGAGAGTAACTCGAATTACGGGATGATTGGCTACGCAATACCCTATGAGAGTGGGATGTGAATTAAGGTCATGTTTGGGTTAACAATAATAAGAGAGCCGTGAGATGAGGGGCGGGCGGGGGAGGGGGGGAGGGGGGGGGTCGAATTAGTGTGTCCATAGCCAGAGAGAATGCATCTGCCGTTAGTAATAAATCCGACGACTTCCTGGCTCAGGGAGGGAGGGCATGTAAAGACCTTTGTTTGCTTTAGAGGGTTCTTTTCGGGGGTTAAAGGAGCGAATGCTTACACCCCTCCCTGTGTTTTTAATATAAAATAAGTGCTGTGGGGTGAGGTGCAACTGGCACCGCTTCGTATTAATCTGTTAGACTCACGCTGACAAACCATTGAGTTCTGTGAGGACGGACGGATAGGGATTTAAAAGGCTATATGCTATAATTGCTTCGCCGAATAAGGAAGACAAAATACAACAGACAGATCAGATTTTTCAGAAGATGAGAAAAATAAACACATGTGGCACTAATGTCTATGCCACGGCTGTAGTAACATTCCACTCAGCCCCCCCCCACACCTCCGTCCCCCTTCCAGCTCCCCACCCCCCCACCTCCCTCATACCCACACACTCACACTCCACTCGAACATGATGACTGCATATCCTGAGGCTGCAGCGTCCCCCGCGATACCCACGAAGTTGACACTCCCGATGTTACTGGCGAACAACGACAACCCGACCTGAAAATAGATCAGTGGAAGCAAAGTGTTCAATTCTTATTGTCTTCATGCAAGACGAGAGTGCAGAGGGTAACTAACGCACCAGACCACAGAACAATAGGTCTTGGGTTCGAATCCGTGCGTTGGACACCTAATAATCTGGGATATGCTTCACCTATTCATCGTTCATTATCCCTGGGTAATCATTGGTCCAGTTTCGCCCTTGTGTGCACAAAAGCAGTCTAAAAATACTAGTTTATTTCATTTAATATAAGAGAAGATAAAGTGCAGAATGGCGAATCATGAGCCGAACAGATATCTGGTCCAGTATCGTGGATTGTGTTGGGGAAAGAAATCTAAACCTGAATGTTTTATGACAGTACGATTGCTAAACACACTGAGAAATTCGGTCAATACATTGCCCGCAACATTCGTGACGAAGATGACATTGGCACAATATCTTCCATGTTTAGGTATTCATAAGGACCCGGTTAGCAAGGTTGACTGTGCATCGTCATTTTACACTGATCAGCTGATCTTGAATGGTCATTGCGTGACCAGGACAAACTAAGAACAAGCGCAACCAGGTCCAACATTGCAACCTGAACGCTTCTTTATAACTGACCTTAAATACTTTAAATGACCTTAACTACTTTTCGTGCTGAATGTCACACAGATTCCTCAGACGTGTGCATGGTATACTAAATACTCTCTTCCAAATCATTTGGGTCAGAAATGGTTACCACATCATTTTATTCAAAAATGTACTAATAAAATGCCGACATGTAATAATTAATGCACATTTGTTAGTATTAATGTAATAAAAAAATAGCCATATTTCAATTAATGAAACAAGGATCCTAAGGCATCATTTCCATTCGAATGATTTAAAACTATTTGGCATGAATAATTCCTATGTGCGCATGGTTCAGTAGATCGTTAATAATAATGACAAGAATAGTAATAATGACAATGATAATAACGAAAACCATGATGATACTAATATTGACAATAATAATAATGACGATAATAAAATGGACAATAATAATAATATGGACAATAATAATGTTGACAATAAAAATAATATCGACAGTAAAAATAACATTGGCCAAAAAAATAATACAGACAGTAAAAAATAACATCGGCAATAAAAAAATAACAACGACAATAAAAAATAATATCTGCAATAAAAATAACATAATACATAATACATAATACTGGCAATAAAAATAATACTGACACTAACAATAACATCGACAATAAAAAACATCGACAATAAAAAATAACATCGACAATGAAATTGGCAACAATGAAATTGGCAATAAATAGAATTGACAATAATAATATTATTGAAAATAATAATATTATTGACAATGATAATGACAAAATAAGTATAATAATAATAATAATAATAAATCCTGCAGGTACTCACCGGCCACCACACCATGGCGCGCCCAGCCAAGAAAAATCCTTGGACATTCGACTTCGACTTGCGTATCGTCTGCAAAATAATTTGAACGATCAAACCCGGACTTTAAAAAAAATCTTTCATACGTATTGTACCCCCGATATGCCGTAAGTAATAAATAATGTCCTTATAATTTATGTGTAAGCACGCATGTTCCAAGGTAACGATCGGGCTAACTATATTTATTCCGTGTGTCCATTCAACACAAATATTCAACGGACGGCTGATCACTTTGGATGTATTTTAGAATGCGATAGGCATATTTAAGGAGCTAAAACAAGCATATGCAAATGCCGATACGCCTGGAAATAATGACAATCTATTTATATTTTAACCAAAGAGGTCCACAACAAAACGTGTTGGAAAACTTTTTGTTTCAATTTTTTTAATATTGGATATCATTATTAATGAGAGGATATACTTGTATGTTATCATAAAGCGTAGCAGCTATAGACAGGGATCCAGGGGGGGGGGGGGTACTTAATACATTGCTGGGTTGGAGGGGTTCCGCGACAAAGCCCCCCCCCCCCTTTTCACCGCCCAAACAACGCTGGGTCGGGGTATGTTTTCGTCGCAGCCCGCTTTAATGAACGCACATTTCAAGAGCCCCCCACCCAACCCCGGGCGCAAGTTTTAAAATATCCGCTATAGATCTGTATTACAGTGCCCTCCTCTCTCTGCCCCCCCCCCCCCCGAGTGGGGGGCTCGGAGGAGGGGTGGGGGGCAGGGATGTATGGGTGTCAAGACATGGCGATAAGTGATACCAGATAAGTGAAGGGCCGTGACTGACACTTGCCAATCACCGCCTGTGTCAACAAGGTGTTGACCCGGCATCGTAGGGTATGTTACTCAACGGACCAGACACGAATCACGCATATACCTCCAGCAACACACGAGTTAGAGCGCATGATGCGCCATAAGGCGGGGTACATTGTTTATGGGACAAAAGACAAAAATCAGTAGAGGCCCTCCCTCTACTGGGGGATTCTGTTTTATTTAAATATTAAGTAAATATGTGATATATATTGGACATTCAATTACCATATAAGCTTATATGAAAAGCATATGTCGATATAAAGTTCACATTGAAACCCCGGGGGGGGGGGGGGCTGTGAAAATGTGCGTTCATAGAGCGGAATTGGTCGGTAAAACGGCCCTACCTAATGAATTTTGGCGGTGAAAAAGGGGGGGGGGCTTTACCGCGGAACCCCTCCAAACCTAGCTATGTAATAAGTACCCCCCGCACGAGGGAATTAGAATCGAATGTAAGTTGAATCCAATCGTGTTACATTGTATTGCACTACTGACGTGAGGTAAGCCTGTACAGGATGTCCCTTACCAACTTTAGTTGATTTACCGCGCAAGCAGCTTGTGTTTAGTGTCGGACATATACATCTATATCCTGGGTTCGATTCCCGGTTGAGACGTCATGAGTTTTATGTAAATTACCCTTCGAATGCAATACTAGCGCAAAACTCAAATACCTACACTGAAAGGTGAGGCCGTCCGACTTAAAAACCGGGCGGACATAACGCGCCCTTAAAATGAGTCCATGGCTACACCACAATATATTACATTGTGGCTGTCTCTATAATTCAGTACACAAGTTGGAAAGTGTTCTACCAGCCATACGATTAATAAGATCGTTAATTGACCATTTAATCTAAGGACAAAAATATTAGTGTATTGTGCCTAGCACTGAAAATTGGACTAACTCTCTGCCCAATATGTGCAGGGGCCGCCTCGATAGCTCAGTCTGCTCTGGTCATCTGAGAGCCTAACGGCCCGTTGTGGCCATGTCTGTGTGGTCGCAGGATAAAGATCCGCTCCGGTTCTTCGCAAAGAGTAGGGGATTGTCCCCGGTGATATGGCGCCACTCTCCCTTCCTCCTCTCATATATGACCAAACGTGGTAAAAGCGTCCTGAAGATACAACCAACCAACGAATCCGATATGGGCCGTTCGGTATCATGTACCAGAGCTTCGTTTCTCAGAGAAACGTATTGCTTACACCTCGTGACACTTACCCATAGTCCCAGGGACAGGGAACCAGCCAGGTATATGATGATGATAGCGATGTCAGCAGGGTGCAAGTTTCCAATCATATCCGTCATGTTTGCTGACCGTGAATTATTCGTCTCCCTAGTAAGTTAACTTCATGTCTTGTCTTCTTGAAAGCGCAAAATGTGGTGGAGATTATTGTGGAAATTAATTGAAACTGGATATCGCACAGATGAGTAAGTTTCACAGTCCAGTTACGTTGGAATAATGTTGCATTTTGCATTTGTTTCACTCATGTGTACCAGCCTTGGCATCTTTCTCATTTTCCGTAGCTTTCTTGCATCCGAGAAAGTCGGTACACAACTGGAGATGTTCTGGCAGATTATCCAGGTCATATATTATCCGAATATATCGTCGAATTAGCGGAGGTGGATTTATTTAACACGGCGGAATCCATGACCCATACAACATCTGCCACTCGGACAATGGATGTCATGTTTTATGGTCAATCGTTAGCAGGGCTCGGTTGATCAGTGAAACCTTGCTCCTCCTCCTCCTTACATATGTAACAGATACAAGGGTCGAAACCCAAGGCCTATCTGTCTGTATATATATATATATATATATATATATATATTGTGGCCATGCGTAGATCGAATGAGTACACTCGACCAGATCAAAGTGTTGATGGCATTTTATCAGAACAAGGATTGCTGTGTCACTTTCACACTTTCTTGCAGTCAGTCGTCGTTGCCAGAGGTTGATAGGAGGGAGGGGGTCACTCTAACACTACTATCTATGGCTGATATGGCTATCACTGCCCCACTCACCCTCCCGTGATCTCACATGCGCTCTTGCAATGGCTTCTTGCCTTGCCACTTGCCTCCACTGTCCCCTTGATTATCAAGAGGGGTGGGGGGTGTTTGCTCGTTATCGTATGTACTGATTTGGAACAGATTTGGCGTATTTATAAGTAAGGTAAGACACGACAAAAGTTTAATTATTATGTAATCAAGTTACTTCAACCATTGTACGAGCACCACGTTGACTGATTGTTATAGCCACATTCAGGGACTATCTTGAATTTAATCATGTTTCTATTTAACTCTGAACATCTATGATTAGGTAACAATAACACCATTTTTTTTTAAATAACCAACAATACGTATGTTAGGGCCCAAAACGTCATAGTGACGAAAATGTCAGATCACATGGTCTGAGCTATCTAGGAGCAAATGTACAGTTTCACACTGTGCCTCGATCGCAGTGTCTGTTGACGGGGGCTATGAATATATGAGGCAGTAACTCTTCAGTTTCAGGTATATTTAAGGGCTTTCATAAACGATGGAATATGGGTATCGCCCCCCCCCCCCCTCCCTCCGGGTCCATCCCTTGGAACCTTCTGTTCTAAGAAACCTTAGATTTCCTTATTTTCCTGTGCCTTAATTCGCAAATTTCGGCCTGAAAGAGGTCTCTAATTGTCAATCAATCAATCCTTTAGCCCCGAGTGGCCCCGCCCTGTCTCCTTCAAAAACGCCACGCAGGGTTATGTGAGCGATAACCGGGATGGTTGAAATTAAACTTTAAACTGTATATTTCATTCTACCAAGGTATGACGTTTTGGTCACTATGACGTTTTGGGTTCTAACATACGTACACGTCTTTCCTCCAGGACTGATTCAGCCCTCCCCCGACCACCCCCATCCCGGCCTGTACTGTCGTCTTTTTACATAATCTATGGTTTAATAATAGCCAACAGATAAACCCGGGGTGTCAGTTGGAGTAGGACTCTGGGTCAATGAGTGCATAGTGGAGGGTATTTGTTGTTACATATGTGTCAGGTCCAAAGTTGCCCGAAGGCCAGATCTGTCCGCATAAGCAAGAATTTTTTTTTATCTTTGATTATGTAGGACAAGATATCATTTACACCTCAATGTAATAAAGAACGTAATTATCGGTGACTAACAAAGCAACTTACAAAAACAGAATGGCATGACAGATGGTCGTAGTTGAAGCTATTCAAACAGTAAATGTTTCCCCGCTAAATCATAACATGCTATGGACTGATGCACACAAATATGTGACGTAGTGAGTGCACAGAGCTTTCAACGAACAATCAGGTGTCCAACAAAACAAACCTTGTCTCTCCATAATTGCCGTTCAATTTGAAGCGAATATTACAGTTCTGCTAGAATGGGAATGCCAGTCTTTCATCGAATCATATTTTGCCATTGTTGTCATTGACGAGAAATATCTATGTTTATTTAAAGTAACATGTTCTGTAATTTTTTTGTATTACCAATCTCTTCTCCATGTCAAATAAGTACGTCTTGAATTAAAACCTGAAAGCCTGTGGGCGATCCGGAGAAAAGCAAATTTGTTCACCGGAGTTGGTGGCCGGCTTTATATCCCTGGGCGCCTGTTTGCTATTCGGTATACTGTGTGATGTCGACCGCGACTCGCTAGGACATCCGCGCAGTTTTATGTTGAAATTGTTGTTTTACAGACTCAACGAGATACAAATCATATGCATCATAAGCTTGAGATAAATTTGGTCTTGATTCAAAAATGTAAAGAATCTAAGATGGCGCATGTAAGTATAAACTTTAACCATCGCTTTGGACTCCGCACGGTGGTCATTATTTCAAACTGAAGAATTTATGATAATTTGCAGAACGATCCGTTTGGCCACCTGCCGGTATTTCCCGATACACGGCATCACAGTTCTGGATTAATCCTTTAGGTTTTTATCGGTATAATGAAAATGTAATAACTTTATTAGAATGAGTCTTTCGGGTGTTAAGTTTCGGCCAGCCACTTGATCACAGTGGGTATATATTTGTTTCACCGTGCCGGTGTATTCTCAAAGGTCCTTGGGAACGTTTCAATGAACGCGCGCGAAAGAAAACGGGCAATCCTTAAGAATTCCTAGTGTTACTGTTGACTGCATGGGGCCATGCAATCTTAAAATGTCTGGCAACTATACGACACGGACTGTCTTGCCTATTGTCAATATGTTCGTTAATAATTATATAATTCATTCAAGTTAATTTTCACTTACGTCCAACTGTAACACCCGTGCAGGGTTGCATACTAGAATCACGTGATTGTTCTCACCAGTTAGTATACATGTGAAAAAAATATGCCAATATCATAATAAAGTCAACGATTTTATTCAGAAAACAAAAATGAAGCCTAGTTCATACATAAAATAAAATGCAACATAGTCCAGGCATTATTCTCAATGTGCAACTAACTCCTGCTGTCGCCGAGAGACGGCGCTACGGTACAAAAGCATAGTTGCATAGTTTTCCATTGGCGTAGCACCATTGAAATACAGGCACACAAGTGAACGTAAAATTCGATAACAAGAGACGATCTGGCTGCAGAATATCGCACATATTTGAGTTCCCAGAAGTTCTATTTAAAATTTGTATCTGCATAAATATTATCGCGACTACTCCATATCTTCACGTCTCCATGGAAACGGTTGTTGCAAGCCCGGGGGAATTTGTTTTGATTTGATCACGGCGGTTACGTGTAACGTTCCATTGGCAGTGCGCCGCTCTCACCGACTGAGATTCAACACGCCTGTTCCATCAATCACTAAATTAATCTCGTTTAATAATAACACCCATAGATGAATTAAGTAGATAGGAACTGTGTTTATACCATTATTTGCTTAATTTGCTACTTGACCATTGTTTTTTTATTGTGTGTGTGACTAATTTCTCGTACGTCATAGACAACTACTGAATATGAATATTCAGTATATATATATATATATATGAATATTCATGAATATGAAGTGTGATTAAAGACAGAATATATGCTAAGAATAATGTTACAACTGATTGTGTATATACAGAAAACGACCTATGTTGGTGAGATACAAACGTGCAAGCACGCCACGTAAGTCGAAGTCCCCATACATATTTTACGTATTTGTATACAAACTTCCCGTATAGCGTGCACTACATCGTTTTGCTTACATTCCGGATATACTAGTAGATTTTTTGCTGACGTTGGCACTTCTGCAGAGAATAGATCACACACTGACCTAAATCGGACGCAATAATACCCATGGTTTAATGACGTCATAGTTACTATATATAACAACCAATAGGGTTGTTCGATTATTATGCGTCATCATTACACCATTCCCACGAGATTTAAAAGTCATGGCCGAGATTTGCTTAGGATTGTAACAACCAGAGCGTAAATTATTTTGTACAAAGTTTCCACATCATTGATGTCACAGGACAAATGTGCACACATCTTTCAAGTTTAGATAATGTTCACTGTTGAAGACTGACCATTACAGGGAATTAAAACTTAGCGGAAAAACAGGAACAGGCCTTATTAACTATCTCGTTAACAGCAACGATAGGCGATTCAAGGTCAACCAAGTGAACAATTTAGATAAAATCACTTTAACTGCTTTGATTTCTACATTAAAAAACGAAATAAACAGATGGAGAAGTAAAGTTAAAGGATTCAAGAACCCAGTAGAATGCTAGTTAATAAAACAAGTTCAACATTGAATTGCCAATAAAATGCGATTAAAGATATTTCGTCAAACGCTCTAGGCATAGAGTTCATATATGTGTTTCACGTGGCAGATCTAGAAACGGTAATACAGAGTAACATAGGACAGAGATACACCACACAGAATGACGGACACTGAATGAAAACATCTGCAACTGAATGTAAAGTACATCAACGTCGATATCTCGCGCGGAGGCACGAGGTCTCACGCGACTTCTGTGAGGAAGCCGAAGTTGTTTTACCTTTCACTGAAGCGGGCGCAGTGAGAGAAGCAATGGCGTTTGAGAGAGAGAGAGAGAAAAAGATAGTCTATATGTATCTTATTAGCCTCCATATACAAAATCATATAACCTGATCAGGGAAGCCTTTAAAAGCCGAACATAATCGCCGTCGATTCGATACATTTGTAATCGCAATTGAATGACTCGATTAGCTTAAAAAAAACATTATTTTTGCACCGCTAATTAATCTCTTCGTATTATTAAGCTATGTACAATCGCGACGCAATTGTGTTACATATCACGATCAAATACGCTAAGGTGAACAATTTAATTTGAAGTAAATGAAACGGTAAAAGAAGACATTGCCGGGCATCTTACTGGAGTAAAAACAGAAAAAAAATATGAGGCTGACTAGTAACTAAAATTCCTTAGCGGCCCCTCTGTATGGACAGTTTGAAAATCGTCGGCAACTTATGAAGGTCAGCTAAGGCTCTGTGCGTGCGCACTACCCTCTTCCCCCTACTCCGCCTCCTGTGGCGGCTTCGCTGAGACTTCCCGAAACTTCCGGTAAAAGCTCTGTATGTAGCAGAAGACGCACTTCCAATCCGGGTTCTTCATGCGCACCATGTCGTCCACCTCCAACAAGGGGGCGATGTCGGCGTACTTCCTGCGATAAAGGGAAAGAGACACAACTACCTTAGTCTTTAACAGAGGTGGTATTTGAATGTAGCGTTGTCTTTAACAGAGATGGTATCTGAATGTAGCGTTGTCTTTAACAGAGGTGGTATCTAAATGTAGCGTTGTCTTTAAGATAGGTGGTATCTAAATGTAGCGTTATCTTTAAGATAGGTGGTATATACATGTAGCGATATCTTTAACATAGGCGGTATCTACATGTAGCGCTGTCTTTAACATAGGTGGTATCTGAATGTAGCGTTGTCTTTAACATAGGTGGTATCTAAATATAGCGCTGTCTTTAACATAGGTGGTATCTAAATATAGCGCTGTCTTTAACATAGGTAGTATCTACATGTAGCGTTGTCTTTAACATAGGTGGTATCTGAATGTAGCGTTGTCTTTAACATAGGTGGCATCTAAATATAGCGCTGTCTTTAACATAGGTGGTATCTAAATGTAGCGTTGTCTTTAACATAGGTGGTATCTGAATGTAGCGTTGTCTTTAACATAGGTGGTATCTGAATGTAGGCTTGTCTTTAACATAGGTGGTATCTAAATATAGCGCTGTCTTTAACATAGGTGGTACCTACATGTAGCGTTGTCTTTAACATAGGTGGTATCTAAATATAGCGCTGTCTTTAACATAGGTGGTATCTGAATGTAGCGTTGTCTTTAACATAGGTGGTATCTAAATGTAGCGTTGTCTTTAACATAGGTGGTATCTGAATGTAGCGTTGTCTTTAACATAGGTGGTATCTGAATGTAGCGTTGTCTTTAACATAGGTGGTATCTAAATGTAGGCTTGTCTTTAACATAGGTGGTATCTGAATGTAGCGTTGTCTTTAACATAGGTGGTATCTGAATGTAGCGTTGTCTTTAACATAGGTGGTATCTGAATGTAGGCTTGTCTTTAACATAGGTGGTATCTAAATATAGCGCTGTCTTTAACATAGGTGGTACCTACATGTAGCGTTGTCTTTAACATAGGTGGTATCTAAATATAGCGCTGTCTTTAACATAGGTGGTATCTGAATGTAGCGTTGTCTTTAACATAGGTGGTATCTAAATGTAGCGTTGTCTTTAACATAGGTGGTATCTGAATGTAGCGTTGTCTTTAACATAGGTGGTATCTGAATGTAGCGTTGTCTTTAACATAGGTGGTATCTAAATGTAGGCTTGTCTTTAACATAGGTGGTATCTGAATGTAGCGTTGTCTTTAACATAGGTGGTATCTGAATGTAGGCTTGTCTTTAACATAGGTGGTATCTACATGTAGCGTTGTCTTTAACAGAGGTGGTATCTAAATGTAGCGTTGTCTTTAACATAGGTGGTATCTAAATGTAGCGTTGTTTTTAACATAGGTGGTATCTGAATGTAGCGTTGTCTCTAACATAGGTGGTATCTGAATGTAGCGTTGTCTCTCATCACAGGGAAATCGCGTCGGAAAAACACACCAACTGATAGCTTGTCTCTTCGAATGTTTTTACATTAGCACAGGAATGCGTTATCTAGAGAACGCTATGGCCTTTGGCCTTTTCCAAATAAACGAAACGTACAGCCTGATGCTGACTAGTTAAGCCATTAACAACATGCCAGAAGAAACAAACTCCCAGTCAGCATACTAAAGTAGGCCATTGGTTGGGCACCACGGCTTGTTCCCCGAGCGGTCACGTCCGTTGATCATAATTCAGTACAGCAAGGGTGGATCCAGGTGGGGGGGTCCAGGAGGTCCGGACCCCCCCCCCCTCCATTTTGAGGAAGAATGTAGTTTTGCAATGCAAAATTTAGGCCATCTGAGGCGTGGACCAGCCTTTTTTTTTAGGAAGAACGTAACGTTATTTGAGGTGGCGTAGACCTCCCCCCTCCCCCCCGATCGCAAGTTTTCAGTGGACACCCTCCCCACCCGCGGTCGTCAATTGGTGGTTCCCCCGGTCCCAATTGTGTTCAGAGCCCCTCCACCCCGCCCGGTCGCAAGTTTGGACCCCTCCCCACCCCCCCGCCCCTGGTACTGTGTCTGTCAGCTCGCGGCGGCCTGTGTATAATATATTGATGGCGTGTGCTGACGGACACAGTACTGATTATGATCGACGGAGGTTCGCGCTCGTGGCTTGCTCTCCTGGGTATAATACAATATCAGAAGCTCAAGCTTACTCAGCAGTGTCGAAGGCCAGGGCGAAGTTTCCTCGTCGGTTCTTGGGGTTGAGCTTCTTGAAGTCGAAGGCCTCCGGGTGGAAGTGGTGGATGAGTGCGCAGAAGGCCATGCCGTCATTCCAACTGCTCGAAAAGTTGGTCACGGTCACTTCCTGTGGGGAGCAGCGAAAGGTCATGGGTCAGTAATGGCCGTAATGAGGCCACGTAATCATGTCAGGTGGCAGCTGCGCGTCAGCCTCGAATTATTGCAGGTTATTTAATTTTGTAAATATAACTATTACAGGTGATTTTTTTATATTTAATATGACTATTACAGGCTAATTTTTTTTTTTTAAATACATGTATAATTATGACAGTTTTTTTTACAAATATAATTATTACAGGTTATTTACTTTTTAAATCATAATAATTGAAGGTTATTTTATTTTTTAATTACAATTATTGTAGGTTATTTAGGATTTAAAATTAAAATTAATAAAGGTTATTTATACGGATATAGTATGTACCACTTGGGTGGCATGACTTCAAACATGCAGTCTAGAACATATTGCAGTATCGGTGTTAACATTGGGACTAACACTAGCAACAATTCGCCCGCTCAGTTTAGAAACTGAGAGGAACATAACATAACATAATTTTTTGTAGTGATATATATATAAACTTAATAATAAGGAAGTAGTTTATTTCCCAATTAATTTGTGTTAAAGTTGCATGTCGAGCTCTTTCCCGCCAAAACTAAAGAGGTCAAAATACAAATATAAATCCGTCCTTGAATCATTCAAGACTTCTTTTGTCTATACTCCACCCATGCCAGACTGCCTAATAGTGTCTCCTAGCCTTGCCCGTTATATCAATTTACCACAAGTTTTCATTTTAGTGGTAAACGTCATCAGTTTGTGTGCTTCGCGATGCTTTGTTATAAGTAGCAGTACCGCGACCGAGTTCTGTGGTGTCCCGGGATAGACACGTTTGCCACACCATAGCCGAAACGGCGATGTTTATCAGGTTTTTGAATTTATAGAATAAAACAATCGAGTTTTCTGCGAATTTTGATATAAATTTCGCCTAGGCTTAATTTTGGCGGGAAAGAACTCGACATGCAACTTTAATTGTCGCCATGTAGCGAATGGAATCCACGTGCGACTGTTTTCGCCATGTAGCGAATGCAGATCCACTTTCAACCAGTGTCGCCATCTAGCGAATAGAAATCCCTTTTTGCCAGTGGCGCCATCTAGCGAATGGAAATCCCTTTCTGATCAGTGGCGCCATCAAGCGAGTGGAAATCCACTTTTAACCAGTGGCGCCATCTACCGAATGGAAATCCACCTTTGCTTAGTGGCGCCATCTACTGAATGGAAATCCACTTTTGCTTAGTGGCGCCATCTACCGAATGGAAATCCCCTCGTTTGACCCGTGGCGCTATCTAGCGGACTAACAACGCGGTGACCGCGGTGGCGATGGCTTGGATCGTTACCGGCTCGTATCCCTTCGTCATGGCTTTACACCAGTCAAGCAGCATCTGTTTGATGGCGCTGGGACTGCGCTGGACGGTGACCCCGCGACCACGCCCAGCACCGGGGGCCGCCAGGTAGCTGGAGGAGGGTGAGGGGGTGAGGGGGAAAGACAGACAGACAGGCGGTCAGTGTATGCCAGACGAGAGGTACGGCGCAATGCAGAGGTAGAGATTATAATGCATGGAGCGTAAAGATGCACACAGGGCACACAGTAAGACACAGATTCTATAACACAGAAAATGGTGAGAGTACACGGAAACAAATCCTATAATACAGTATATACATTGTGTGTGTGTGTGTGTGTGTGTTGAGGCACACAGGATACACAACCAGCATTGAGACATCTGCTGTAAGACCTGCGAACATATCTGCCTCAGTTACACCCCCATGAACCGATGGAGAGCTGCATATAGTAACGACCCGCCCATTTCATTAAAGGATGTCTTTTACGGAATTACAGTCAATTATCGAATGTCTCTGAGGCATGATTGATCTAGGGACGTTGATTTCAATGGCTGATATGCCGGGTGTTGGCACTGAAATAGCTCAAGCATGATCCGGCCTCAGGGGTCCGGGTATCGATGAGAAAGGCATTACAACTGTATATATATATATATCCTCTGCAACCAGTGCACAGAATAAGAACAAATATTAATAGATGTCTGCAGATGTGGAAAATGGTAAATTCCTCGGCAAGCGACGACGACAGCTCGGAATCTGTAAGAAACGCTGATGAAAATATGTTAATGCAAAACGGAAAATGGAAAGTAGTGAACACAATGAAATAATTGATATGATCAGTGTTGGAAGACATCTGGCAGACAGGAGAGAGATGAAACAGGGGACGGGTGGGGGAGGCTGTCTACGTTTTTTTTTTGTAAAACGAGGGGGGCGGGGGCTACGGGTAAAAGCATATTTAGAATTACACTTGATTGACGCATGTTGTTCGTTGTACCACGAATATATCAGGGGCGTCCAAGTTGCCGTGCCAGGTATCAACAGGGTTAGTGAATATCAAAAGAAACATGTATTTGAATACAAGAAGTAAACAGTTTGGATTAATAGCAGGAGAGTCCGGAGACACGAGAGTGTCGTTGGCTGTACAAGTAATGTGTCGTTGCAACGGCTGTGCACATAATGTGTCGTTGCAACGGCTGTACACATAATGTGTCGTTGCAACGGCTGTAAGGTAATTTGTCGTTGTAACGGAAGTACAAGTGGCAGGTTCCGGGGACTGTATGGTACCTCGTACTCCGCGGTGTTGGCTTTACAAAAGTCAAGGATTTCTTGTTTTATTTCCGTCGCAGTCTTTGGAGCTCGACTAAAACCAAAGGGACAATGATAAATTTAATGAGAATCAACATGAAAACATGATTTGTTCTCTCTGTAACATGTTACTTTGACAAGTCAGCTCTGCGACCTCGTCTAACCATAGATAAACCTGCAGAAAAAGGAGAAAGTTAGTCCGTAACATAATTTTCAATACAAAGCTACAACGTTAAAAGCAATAGACGACTTCAACGTAAGTATGGCGTCCTCAAATAAAACCGAAGAATTTTAGCAATTAAGCTCCTTATACAAATGTATTGTCATCCCCATGTGAAGAAAAAATTAATATTACGATGTACTGTAGACAGATCAGGAGGTCTAACGCAGTCTATGCCATTGCCCCGGAAAAAAACTTAAAAAATCTCCCTCACGCCATATCTGAATATTCATGAGCTGTAGAATTCTCAAATGTCGTTTACTGGCATGTCGCCATATTTGAATTTGGTTGTCATGGACATTTAATATCAACACTATTTGCACTTCTCTCAATTTTTTATTTTCGTTCTCATGGTGACATAGAAAGACGAAACACGGATATTGTTTTCTCTTTCACAAGTTGTTTTTGTCGAGATGTCTATGGTGCCATGTTACTATCCCCAAAACGATTGTTTGAGATGATCGTGGTATTCTAGCAAAGCCATTAGTTAACATACGATGTTGAACATGTACACAGCCTTCCAGGTGGGACTTACTTTGGTTTGGTGGGGCCCCCTGCCGGCGCAGTAGCGGCGTCACGCTGCTTGAAGGCCTGCATAGCACCACCACGCGGAGCTGAAAGGAGGCCAACACAGGTCAAAGGTCAAGCCATCAAGCCGACGTAGGCTCATACACACAGGTCAGTTGTCGATGATGGTTTTGAAACCAAAGTTTCACCGAACACTGAATTCATGAAATTCAGTATTTTCGGCACTGAGGAAATGTTTTTTTTTATTAATGCCGCGGTCAATGGAATATTTATTTTGACTTTTAGTGCTATGTCTCGGTTGCGCTTGCGGATTACTTTTAACATAAAGGGTGGTGTCTACCACCTGAAACATACACTGGATGCGCATGCGGTATAAACTACGGGTACCATAAACATAACGTATACTACTACTGAATAAAACGGGACACAAGGAAAAGAAACCAAAATATGACTTCACATAATGAAAACAGAAAAATGTATAAACTTTACAAAGTTTTAACAAACAAAATGAATGAAAACTAGAACATAGGATACCATATTGATAACAAAAGATAACAAAAGAGATAAGCAGAAACCAAAGCGAGCAACACAAGAAATAACACAAAGTTTAACCGGAAACGTGGAAAACAGAACCAAGAATGGTAGAAGATGGCAAGTCGAACACGTAAACCGTTCTTAGCGTTACTCATCTATCTGTCATATATTATATACGAGAAGGAGTCGCAATCATGTAATTAGGTGACACCATTTCCAGTATTGAACTCGGATAGGACCACATGAGAGGAGATGGCGTCAGTGCGAGTTCTTTACATATCACATGCTTTAGAAGTTCGTTAGCTTGAAGGTACTCACACAGCAATCTTCCCACCTATATTACGGGTTATCGTTTGGAGAAATGTCCTAGACACTTGGATGCAGTCTGACTGTGGAAAGTTAACTGTGCTCTGATACAGAGATGTGCTATCATAGGTTACGAGGCAAAACATGGCAGCAATATCCGAATGTCGAGGACTTCGTACAGAAGGAGATGCACCATTTTGGCAAAAAGTGCATTATTTTGGCAAAAAGTGCACCATTTTGACAAAACGTGCACCATTTTGACAAAACGTGCACCATTTTGGCCAAAAAAGTGCCATGTCAACAAACCCTGGTATATATTGCATACCAAATTATGTGTGCTTATACACTAAGAACCTAAATACATAAGTTTCATTCAAAACATCTTTCTAAGGGGAAATATTGCTGTATTAGTAACTGTAGAATCTGTTAAAACCATGTTAAAAGTCGGTTTAAACCGCACGGAGTAGAGATTGTAGACGCATGCCCGGTCAAGATACAGCGGGTAGAGTAAATATGTGAATAGCACAAGCCTGCTCGGCGTTGTGTAACGTGCAAGTCAAAACATTAGTCACACGCGAAGAAACATTATTTTCGGCGACACAACGTAAATGGGACTTGCTGGGTGTTTGTAAACGGGGCATGTTAGGCATTTCTCATTTCTTTGACGAATTCCGTATATTGCACAGTATAGTGCTGCCCCGCACAGACTGAGTCAATCGATGTCACCCTTGAGTAGAGTGTAATTTTTGTACTTGTTATCCATGATGACCAGATAACACCCCTGCTGCATACAGTATCTACGGAATTTGCCACCGAATTGAAAATCCTGATCATCCCCCATTACGAAATGTGGGGTTAAGACATAGCGTCCCAGGACGCATAGGATGCATAGGTTAACGTGCAGGCGTTACGTCTTTTTGTTGAAAGTTGAAAGTCATCAGTGAAAAGGCAAAAAATGCACTCGCGTATGTGAGTAAGTCTTATATGAATAATTAATTCTGGATAAAAAAAAACAAGCGGATGTGTTAGCGCGGGAAACAATATTAGCGGGAAGCGTTAAATGTCGTCTGCTGTTCAACCTTGCGCTCCCCACGCCTGCGACTTCTCCGTTCGTCTCGTCACGCCGTCCTTGCTCGACCAATTTTCCGTTTTTACGTGAATGATTCCGCTGGTACCCTGCAGGCCTTTATTGGCGAACGTATCAGCGATACCTTTGGCCGTCTTCTCTGTTGTTGTCGTGGATGACGAGGGCGTAAATGTTGTAATGTGTGGGCGAAACGCAACGGGGAAAGAGCCAACCAAAAATACATCGGGTCATTTCCGACCCAACGAACAAACCCCCAAAAAAAGAACAGAAATCAAAATGGCGGAAAGTCATGCAGAGCCATGATGACGTCATACCATGTTGACAACATTTGCTAGTATATATATATATATGTATATTAATATAGAATTGCCACTATCGCGAATCAAACACTAGTGAAGCGTATAATAGATAGCATTTGGTATCATCCATTGCTTCCCTTTGAGATGGGTTTAGTTTATAAAATAAGTGGCAATTGTTGACAAGGCGTCATACAGGCTCCGAAACTGATCCCCCGACTCACGAACCATGCGGAGACGGCCGAATAATACTAATTTAGTTTCGTTCGCAATGATGAAGGAGTTATACACCACAGGAAGTGAAGGACATCCATGTTGTGGCACTATGTCTGTGTCTATGAGGCGGATAACGGGACTTCAGGGCAGTCGGAGAAAACGAAATGAAATGTTAACCATGCACAACTCACTCGCAAGTGAATAAATAAACGGAATGCCATGCAAGCTGCAAGACAGGACGACATGGTAAATACGTGCTCAATCAAGGCCTATTCGTACCCAGATCTCGGATATACCTTTTGTAAATATAACAGTTTTTAAAGGCGCACGCTGTTAGCCGACGAGTCAAAATATATAAGTTGATTTGATTTGATTGGGGCTTAACGGCACCTTCAGATTGTAAGGCTATATCGTGCCATACTGATTAAGTTCGGTTTAAATAATTCAAGAGTAGTACATGTACTAACACTATGAAGGTATGAAATGTATAACTAGATCAGTCGCCATTTTGCGTCATTGGACACTGTTTTTGTCGTCACTAAAAATTAAATATCTTTTCTGGATAAATCACATTTTAGGCTATGTTGAGGTGTGTTGGAACGAGGGTGGTGGGAGAGAGGCGTTATAATGATAAACGTGTCGCAGTTGATTGTCACACTCTTAGTTCTTATATGGGCACTGCACACACTATAACAAAAACTGTGACGGTGAGAGCAAGTAATGCATAAACCCAAACTATGAGGTGGTTTTCTGTTTTAGTTTTAGAAACGCCACAGAGTACAAACCGTCACAACAGAGGTGGTGCTATTAAAAAGTAGTTTGCGTTTTAGACGAGTCACAACGACGAAATGTAAGTTTGTGCTATTAAGGGGTGGGGTTTGTGTTTTAGTCAAGATACAAAACGTCCAATAAAGATGCTATATTAAGGTGAAACTGTTTGCATTTTAGATACGCCACTTAACAATACACCATAACAATTATGTTGAGTAGTGTTGCAAGCGGGAAGAGACTGTTTAAGGAACGTCACCTGTTTTTTAAACAAATCGCCCTAATTATGCTATAGATTGTGCTATAAAGGGGCAGAGTTTGTGTTTTAGGAACGGCACACACACTAGTTTAAAATGACGGTGCTAACAGAGGACATACCCCAGACATACACAGGGAATAGACCGAGACATAGCCCCAGACAGACATGGATGCGAGTTTGTATTTTATCATTTCCTGAGAACCAGAAAATGTGGAAAAGACTGGTCTAAATGAACACGACGGTTAAACCTGAGCTTCACTAATCATTTGGCACACTGGATGGAACCCACCACCTCCATCGCATTCAAGACTGACTTCGAGATACCACCCATATATAACAATTGATACAATATACAAAACCATAAACTGATACATATAGTTCTGTACACTTCACACGCCGTATCAATACCATCCAAATGTAAGGAGTACTTCATATTTTCATCAGATATATGATGACATATATATAAATATATCACTTACAATGAAGTGACTTGCTTGGATACCGAATTGTGTCAAGAATAGGCCTGGTATGCAGGTCGAATATTAAGGATGGCGGGAGAAGTATGCATAACTAATGAGAACTGATTTGTACTGAACTGATATCACACGAGGTTCCTTAGCCAAGTACCTAGTCATTATGGCCCAAACGTGCACATAAGTGGCCTTAAAACACCCTTCCGTTCACCCATTCTGCGCAGGAATTTTTTCATCGTTTGTTTTATTTCCATTTAAGTAGGCGACATGGGGTTATGCCAACACGATCTTTATCACAAAACCTTACCTCTGCGAAGACATATCTGCACAGGTGGGGGCTATACGGGGCGGGCGGGCGGTGTACTTGAGCTGAGGGGAGGGGGTGGGGGGTCGTCATCTGTCGTGGCTTTAGGGACGGGTTCTGGGCACGTGGGTAGACAAAGGGGGAGGGAGGAGAGGGGAGGGGAGGGGTGGAGAGATAAAGAAAGAGCAAGATACGGGACACGGGGCGAACGGCGGATCGGGGGAGGACGGGGGGCGGGGGCGGAGATGAGGAGGGAAGGGGGACGGATGGGAAGGGGAGGGGAGTGGTGGAGGCGGAGTGGGGGTGGGGGGCAGTGTCTCACCTGCCGTGGCCTTGTTGATCGAGTACTGGGTGCCGCCGATGCCCCCGGTCTGTGTGACCTGCTTGGTTTGCTTCATCGTCGTGGTCGATCCATCTACAAGGACAAGACAGCGGGGTCACGTACCACACAAGTACCACCAATTTTTGAAAATATATGTTTCTCGCACAGGTGCGCCAATCAGAACAAGATTCCAACTCGTCAGCCAATCAGAATAAGAGCCTCCAACGCGTCGGCCAATCAGAACGCGATACCCGAGTGTGCGATCCAATCACAATCCGTGTAGTATAACTTCTGTAAGTAACACAATCTCCTAATATACAGGGGCTGGCGCGATAGCTCAGTGGGCTCGAGCGCTCGCCTTGAGTGCTCTGGCCACCTGAGAGCCTAACGGCACGTGGCTAGGCAGTTCGAGCCCCGCTGTGGCCATGTCTGTGTGATCACAGGATAAAGATCCCGTGTCCTCCTTCGCAAAGAGTAGGGGGTTATCCCCGGGGACATGGCTCCGCTCTCCCCTTTCTTCGCCTCGACGCGACATGACCAAAAGTGGGTTAAAGCGTCCTGAATATACAGCCAACGACCACATCCATATGGCGCCACCTACCCTTGGTGGTCTGTCGGGTGGTGCTGGTGGAGGTCGTGGTGGTGCCGCCGTCGGCCGTACGCTCAGTCTTGGTGGTGCTGAACACCGCGTCCTCCTGTTCCTTCTTCTCCTTCAGCTTCTTGGCCGCCGCCTCCTCAGCGTGCTTCACCATGTTCACACCTGATAATATTATTAATAATAATAATAATAACAATGTAACATGATATAATATAACATTATATTAATGTAACATTATATTAATGTAACACTATATTAATGCAACATTATATTAATGTAACACTATATTAATGCAACATTATATTAATGTAACATTATAATAATGTAACACTATATTAATGCAACATTATATTAATGCAACATTATATTAATGTAACACAATGTAATATAATATCACATAAATGTAACATAATATGATATAGCATAACATTAATGTAACATAATATAATATAACATCATATTACTATAACATAATATAATATAACATATCAATGTGACATAATATAATAGTATAATATAATATATGTCTCAAACTTGCAATCAGTGATTATATCATTATTCTCATTATTTTCAGTGTATTCGAATAGATCATTGCCCTGATTAGGAGTGCACTCGATTATATCAGTATAATCTCATATTTCCTGCATTCTTGATTATATCGTTATACTTATAGTTTATTTCGATAGTTTCTATTATCTGAACATAAAACATCTACGTTTGATGACGAAAACTAGTTGATTTTCTAAAAAAAAACTGCCATTACAATGCAAATCATCATGCGTTTTTTGCTCTAGAAATGGTGATGAATCGTATATTTACTTTATATTTATTTTGATCTATGAACAATACTGGGGGGTGCCCCGAGAGGGCGGGCGCCAGCTTGTGGCCTCATAGCCACGCGTGCAAGCTTCGGCATCGTGTCGGCCGATGGCTTATCACAAACAAAGCCGGCCAATAAAACTAAAATCAATGCGTCACCATCAAAAGCAAATGGCCACAAAACTGGGGAGAAACGCTAAAAAGCAGTAACGTAGACATTAACGGCCATGCCACACGAACCGGAAATCAGTCAACTGAAGTCGACAGCGAAATGGGCGGAGACAAAAAAAAAAAAAAAAAAAAAAAGGCGGGAAACTGAGGGACCTGTTATCGGGTGGCAGAGAACCATCAGACCCCGCCCAGTGGCTCCCTCCAGTGGGTGCCGAGGACGTCATGGACGGTAAACAAAGGCGACTGGAGGGCCCGGAGATAACATACCCGGGGCAGTTTTAAGGTTGAGATTTTGCCTTGACAATAGCTACTCCGATGCCCAGAGAATTAGTGCGTAACGGTTATCAGAAATTTAGCACGGTATTTACAGAAATGTGAAATGTTATCAAATGGTAATGTTCTGAACATTACTGAGACAATACGCACTATGTCTAGATATTATGGCTTCCTGTATTGCACTTTGAGCCCGTTTGAACTTTCACATGAATGAATCAAATCAAAAGAAGCTCTTATGAGAGTAGAGTCTATCGATGAAAGACATCTTTGTTATGGAATATAAGAGATTTACATAATGCTTTGGTGTCAAGAGGAAATTATTAGATGAAACTGGCAAATTGACTCTCAGATACGGCCATGCGAGGTGCGTGATGAAGATCCACATAATGGCAAAACAGAAACTAAATAAATCACTTTAAGCTATGGGTCAGATGGTATAGTTTCAAATCGTCACACAGGCCTGAAATATACATAGAAGTATTGTAAAAGACGAAAAGCATGTAACAGAACACAAAAGCAAGACCATTAGTACAAATCAACATGAAACGAATCAAGTCAAAATAAACAAACGTCATGCTTAGTTTCTGGCTCAATACAATGATCATCATCATTGTTGGTAAACGGCAGCAAACTCCGCCTAAACACCGAATAAAACTAAAATTAGTTAGACCACGTATTGTGTGGATTGTTAATGATATGCACAAGAATAAAACACACGAAAGAAATGTTAGAAAACGTTAGAAAACAACACACAACACAGTGTAGCCAAACGACATAAAACACAACGGGGGGGGGGGGGGGTGTCCATGTTCCATGTTACCCTCCGCAATATTGATTATTGCGTTAAGTAAATATTAAGACGTGAGAAATACGTGAGCTATACTGAAACAATGGTGCGCACTAACATGGAACATCGAAGAACGACTTGTTCAGATCTATCTTCCATGTTAACTGGCTTCCACGAAATCGATTATGTTTTAGTAATTCAATGCTTAGGCGTGAGCAATACGTGAGGTATACTGAAACAATGGTACCCTTTAACATGGAAGACGAACGGCCCCATGACTGTGCATCTGTGTGGTATGGGGAGGAGGGATGATTAGGATCTCCATTGAAAGTTTAAAGACGAACAACCGTCAGTACGTGCGCTAATGGGACACAGGGTCGGAGGGCTTGGGTTGGGACATCAAATGACGCAGGCAGAAGACTGGGCCAGTGTGGGGAAACAGGGTGTAGGTCATTGCCTCCATTGCCCTCATCGTGCGCAAGGCTCGACGGCAATGAAGAAGCATCAGCAGCAGCCGCAAAGGCAGGAATAACAACAACAACAACAACAACAGCAGCAGAAACAACAGAAATAACAGCAGCAGGAGCAGCCACCTTCGTTGAGCGCCGAGGACATGACGCGTCCCATCTCGTTGAGTTGCTGGATCTTCTTCACCTTGTCCTCATCGGCGCGCTGGCGTCGCTCGCGCTTGCCCTGCTCCGCGACGCCGGAATCCTGCTTGCCGTCCTTGGCCTGGTCGGCAAACACCTGCATCTTGCGAGTCTTGGACGCCTCGGCCTGGCGCTGGCGCAGCGTCACCGCATCCTCCAGGTTGGCCTCGCGTTCCTTCTTCCGGCGCTCGAACTCCTCTGCGTCGGTGGGGGAGTCAGTCAGTGTGACAGGCAACGGCATGGGTGGGGCATTCAGTGACGGGCACGTCATTTCAATGTACGTCGTTGAGAGACAGGTAAGGTAGGGTAGGGTAGGGGGAGGGGGGAGGGCGCGTTACCATCAATGGGAGAGGGGAGGAGGTGGGGTGGTATAGAGTGAGATAAAAGTCGATCCTAGAGAGAAAGGTATGGAATCATTAATTGCTTGTACTTCTGCTGGTGCCATCATCATCCTTTACTTCTTCTTGGATGAAAACGAGTATGATTAGAGGAAAAACGTGTCATCTGCAAAACAAAATTAATGAAATAAAAGATGTTAAAAAGATATCATTGTGTAATCCGCCATTATGATAAGTCATCTTCGAGAAGAGCGAGATGTGGGTGAGGTAAACAGAATTCTCAGCGTTACCCCGAGTGGCTTCTAACGTGGTATAATGCCATACAATAAAATAAATACCGAGAGGGTATGGCTGAGAGACAGTACAATATCATTCATAATGCTAACCATCGCCGTAAATAGGTAGCAGGGGGGGGGGGTATCTGGGAGGAAATACAAGACTCAGTAATGATGATTGGGTAAATATTCTTGTAATATTATAAACACCAGGGGTGGTCTCAAAGGAATTGCCCAGAAGGGTTGTGACCAATAGGGCCTGTATCAAGTGTAGTGACCAATAGAAGGTTGTTCTCAACTGCACTGATTTAAAGGATTTTTTTTCATGTTGTTACAAAGGCTGTGACCAAAGGCGGTTCTCTCAAACTCTGACATTGGTGCTCTGATACGACCATCACCCCGCAAAAACCGTTTTCTGATGCACTCTCCGTGCAACGCCCCCAGGGGAGAATTTGATGAAGCGATTTGTCCAAATATTTGTGTTGCGTCAGGAGGTCGGCGAACTTCTAGCTCAGGCTTCAACAACCAAGAGACACAGCCACCAGCGGAAGAGCACAAGTGGAAAAAAAAAACCTCCATCTAAAAAACACAACTCCTAATGAACCTGCTCATCTATTCAAGTCAGACATCACGAATTAATCCCGGACGAAATTTATCTCCATCCTATTGTCATGGGCATTTTTACCCTACCCCCTTTTGACGGACACCAGCCATTAACAGCGGCGGTCTCAGACCTCTTCAGTAGCGGGGCAGGGACTCGATGGTTGACACAATTAGAGGCGCCAGTGTTTGATTAAGGCACTGGTGGAACCGTTATCGATCACCAGGCCAAGCCCCCCACCTCCTACTCCTCCATGCCTCCCCCACCCCCCTATCACACCTCAAGCCGGTCTTCTCCATCATCCATCACCGACTCTCGGTGTCTGTTATAATAGTCAAGTAGCTAGTTCTAGTTCCCAATGTTGACGCCAATACGACCCTCACTAAATCCAACATGGCCGCCATCCGCGCCAAGAGAATAGAAAGATCTCCGCGCATGCGCCCTGGAGGGATTGTGACACCGGAAGGGAGGCTCTATAGTTGGTTGGACAAGAGACTAGAAAGATCCCCGCGCATGCGCTCTGGAGGAATTGTGACACCGGCAGCGAGTCTCTATGGTTGGATAAGAGAATAGAAAGATCCCCGCGCATGCGCCCTGGAGGGATTATGACACCGGAAGCGAGTCTCTCTGGTTGGACCAGAGTGTAGGTCGACGGGCTTAAAATCTGATTATGGACACTGTAGTCATCCACGTCGTGAAATCAACCCAAGTTGTTGAAATACAGCTATTCTGTGAAATAACGTTGGATGTCTAAATTATCGAATTAATACGCCATTATTTGATTACTTTGTTACCTTGTCACAGCTCCCTTTTCCTGGACTAGAATAGTGCGAAAGAGTGGATTTCAAGAGTTCAAAATAGCGTTCAGTTGGCACAAATGCATCCGTAAGGATAGCATTCAAGATGGTGTACGATGTTGGTTTGCATAATTCTTTTGAACAGGTTAATAATTTCGATTTCTTGTTAAAGATGTCTTAAAAAAAGATGTAATTTTTTATTACTTAATAACAATAGGAGCTTGATGCCTATGGGCCGGTCGTCGCAGTTGGAATCGCGTTATGTAGTCTGGTTAATCACCGCTTGAGAGATATCGCATGGTTGCATCCCGGGAAGGTACGCTTCATAACAACACAGACCATGCATTATAAAAAAGAAAAAAAAACGCAAAACTATTTCTGGAAGAAATGACGAGGAAAACAACGGGCAAGAAAAAAACAGGTCGGTAATGGAGACTTCATTGGCCGGGCAGACTAAGCGGGAACGCCAACTCAGCAGTCCTTTGGTAATGTCAGCTGGGCTATTATTAGACAGACAGACAGACTCACTGCCAGCGACAGCTAGTTGGCCAGAGAGTGACTGGAAGTGAGAGAAGAGAGAAAGTGTGGGGAGGAGGGGAGCGAGAGAGACAGAAACATGACAGAGAGAGAGAGAATAGGGTTGAAAGGAGACTGAGGGAGATATGAGAGAGAAGGTGGGGTTAGAAGGAAACTGAGAGATATGAGAGAGGGAGAGGATGGGGTTAGAAGGAGACTGATAGAGAGATCAGAGAAAAAAAGAAGATCTATAGATAGGGGGAGATAGAGAGATTGCTAAAACAGAAAGATAGACAGACGCCAAATAGAGACACAGATCTAGCAAGAGATGTATCACCAGACAATTAGGCATGGAAATCCAAAGATACCGAGAGAGATAAGTACCAGCAATGACACATTCGTAATTACCAAAACGCAACAAGAACTGCATGGATTGACAGGAAGTGGGAGGCGTAGAAGCGCATACAGAGTTGAAAGCGTAGATCAAAAAATGATGACAGAGCCAAATATAAAGCCCGATTGGTTGAAGTGCTTCAGACCAACTGGCAGAGAGAGAGAGAGAGAGAGAGAGAGACAGAGAGAGAGATATACATAAAAGTACGGAGATAGATGACGCGATCCAAGGCCCCCAAAGCATTCTGAGTGAATCCAAACAACCCGGAAAAGAAGGAATAACAGAAGATTTACGAACGCCAAGCAAGCAAGTTCAGTGCCCCTCTCTGGTCTAAACAAAAAACATCGCAAACAACATTGTTTTTTGCATCACTCCAGGGGGGGCAAAGGTAAAAGGTAAAGGAAAGAAAGGTTCTTCTGGTAGACAAGATTTTTTCAGAGAGGGGGACGGATCAGAGGATTCTCACTGTGGTGCTTAATCAGAGAGTAAGCTCCCCCCCCCCCACACCTACGCTCTGCCGTCCACCCCCTACCCTCCTTCCACAAGCCCCTCATGTCTAGCATCAAACAACCCACCACCCCATCCACTTATAAATGCACATTTGGTTACTATCCACAGGCGCGTTTCAAAAACAGGTTAGGGCGACACTGTGTGTTGCTTATGAAGTGCCTGGTATACCCGTCTATCCCCATGGAGGCGATATCAGATATAGGTTGTCAGCCGCAGAGCTTCACTTATCGCCTTGCCGACAAAAAAACTTATCACTTATCACTCAACCTACTGGGCGTTTTTATGGGATATTAGATGGATGGAGCGTGGAGGCGCAGTTAGTTAGCTTGCCCAGGTGGATATTGTTAAGGTGGGGTTGATGGGTGGGTGGATAGGTGGATGGGGGTGGGGGATAGCAGCAGTTGAGGGCGGGAGGGGTGGAAGGCATACCTGTTCTTGGTGGGGTGCCGCCAACACCCACGGCATTGAAACATAGAGACCACACGGAAACCACGGAAACCACGAAAACCTCGGAAACCACATGGGTCCGGGATCCCGACGAGACGAGACGAGACGAGGCGAGATTTCCCCATCACTTTCGCGAACTCGCCCCCAATGTGTCCCCTCCCCCATCCACCCATCCTTACACCTGCCAAGCTAGTGCTTCTCCCAGCGACTCACAGAAGGTCAACGATATAGCGACTCTGCTAAACAATCATGGGTTGGGCCCTCCACCAGGCTGTTGGCGTCAAGCCAGAAAGAACCATAGTCTACCGATGATGAATGATTCTATTATTCGAAATAGACTTTACATATCATATTCACCACAAAAGGTCACTATAAACAATATCCGTCGATGGATTTAAAGACCTCTACCAAATTAGCGTACGAGTCGTAGTGACATACGTACATTAGAAACCACACTTTATCCTGTTGCATATATCACGAGCAAGGTCAAGTTTGAAATGATGTGTTGAGGTTTTAGGCCGCTTTTGTGCACACAGTGGCTAAAAAAACTGGGGCAAGAAACTTCCCAGGACGATGAAGGGTGAATGGATGAAACTAATTATGTGCCCGGCTCGGGATCTGAACCCAGGATCTACTGATCCGCGGTCTAGTGCGCTAACCACCACACCAGGGAGGCCCCCAGGACCTACTGATCTGCGGTATAGTGCGCTAACCACTACACCAGGGAGGCCGCCAGGACCTGTTGATCTGCGGTCTAGTGCGCTAACCACTACACCAGGGAGGCCCCCAGGACCTACTGATCTGCGGTCTAGTGCGCTAACCACCACACCAGGGAGGCCCCCAGGACCTACTGATCTGCGGTCTAGTGCGCTAACCACTACACCAGGGAGGCCGCCAGGACCTGTTGATCTGCGGTCTAGTGCGCTAACCGCTACACCAGGGAGGCCGCCAGGACCTACTGATCTGCGGTATAGTGCGCTAACCACTACACCAGGGAGGCCGCCAGGACCTGTTGATCTGCGGTCTAGTGCGCTAACCACTACACCAGGGAGGCCCCCAGGACCTATTGATCTGCGGTCTAGTGCGCTAACCACTACACCAGGGAGGCCCCCAGGACCTATTGATCTGCGGTCTAGTGCGCTAACCACTACACCAGGGAGGCCCCCAGGACCTACTGATCTGCGGTCTAGTGCGCTAACCACTACACCAGGGAGGCCCCCAGGACCTACTGATCTGCGGTCTAGTGCGCTAACCACTACACCAGGGAGGCCGCCAGGACCTGTTGATCTGCGGTCTAGTGCGCTAACCACTACACCAGGGAGGCCCCCAGGACCTATTGATCTGCGGTCTAGTGCGCTAACCACTACACCAGGGAGGCCCCCAGGACCTACTGATCTGCGGTCTAGTGGGCTACCCGCTACACCAGGGAGGCCGCCAGGACCTGTTGATCTGCGGTCTAGTGCGCTAACCACTACACCAGGGAGGCCCCCAGGACCTGTTGATCTGCGGTCAAGTGCGCTAACCACTACACGAGGGAGGCCCACAGGAGCTATTGATCTGCGGTCAAGTGCGCTAACCACTACACCAGGGAGGCCGCCAGGAGCTACTGATCTGCGGTCTAGTGCGCTAACCACTACACGAGGGAGGCCCACAAGAGCTATTGTTCTGCGGTCTAGTGCGCTAACCACTACACCAGCGAGGCCCCCTTCTCTCCTATGTCAAATAACCAATCTGTGCACATTTGCACTGCAACCATCGAGAAGCTCTTGGCAAAATGGATATTGCATTGCTTCTTTCAGACCGGATGTGGCATCATTGCAATATGTATTACAAAACAAACACATTATCTCTCTCTCTAGAACATATTGGAATGCGTGCGGCTCCGTGGGTGGGAGACTAAGGAGAGGTGGGGGAGGGAGCTGGGACGGGATGGTATACCGTACTACCTTTTCCCGACCTTTTGCAAACCTGGATTTATACGTCGGTGAGTAACTTGCAAAACTTAGTGACAAAACAAGGGAGTGAGTGACAGCTCTGTTCGCTCAACCTCACGTGTTGTGTGGGGCTCGATCTCAACGAAACATAACAACGAAACACGTGGACGACATCTCCCTAACAACCCAATTCGTCGAGAAAATATCAAACATCGCAACATAAAACCTAGGAAACATCTGAACCTAGGAAACATCGGAACCTAGGAAACATCTGAACCTAGGAAACATCGAAACCTAGGAAACATCTGAACCTAGGAAACATCGGTACCTAGGACACATCTGAACCTAGGAAACATCTGAACCTAGGAAACATCGGTACCTAGGAAACATCTGAACCTAGGAAACATCGGTACCTAGGAAACATCTGAACCTAGGAAACATCGGTACCTAGGAAACATCTGAACCTAGGAAACATCGGTACCTAGGAAATATCGGTACCTAGGACACATCTGAACCTAGGAAACATCGAAACCTAGGAAACATCTGAACCTAGGAAACATCGGTACCTAGGAAACATCTGAACCTAGGAAACATCGGTACCTAGGAAATATCGGTACCTAGGACACATCTGAACCTAAGAAACATCGAAACCTAGGAAACATCTGAACCTAGGAAACATCGGTACCTAGGAAACATCGGTACCTAGGACACATCTGAACCTAGGAAACATCGAAACCTAGGAAACATCTGAACCTAGGAAACATCTGAACAATAACATCTCAAACACCAACAAGAAAGGATCTCAACGAAACATCTTAACAATGGCATCTCAAACACCTCAACAAAGGATCTCACGGAAACATATCTAAGAAACACCAAAAAAACACCTCAACCAATCATCGCGACTAAAGACATCAACGGACATCCCAAGGAACACATACCAAAGGAACATCCGCTAAATATCTTCACTAAACACTTCTACGAAACAGGTCCGCTCGAGATGTCCACTAAACAAATCGACGGCATGCCCACGCGAAAATACCACCACCTGTCAAAGCGCATGATAAACCGGAAACTAATGATGCCGCCTGGCAGATCCGGTTTCCGGTATGCCAGAATGTTATATGCCACCTGCGCGAGGCATAAACGTCACAACCGACATACGGCCCGTAAAAGGGAAACAGCAGAAATGGTGCACGAAGATATGTACGTGTTTTCTTGGTTCAAAGATCAGATTGTTGTTCGAACAGACGTCACATATAGGCTTTGTCGACTGGTATTCTCCGTCTTGCCAACGGCAAATTCAAGCATTATAGTTGGTGGTTTGGGCCACTTGCGTGAACAAGGGGTAAACTGGGCCAAGGAATCTCCCGGAAAGATGAAAGATTGAATGGATTAAATATGGCCAGATTAGTGTTCTGGGCGGGTGGGAGGAGGGGGGGGGCGCATTCGAACCCAGGATCTATTAATCTGCGGTCTGGTGCGCTAACGATCAATCTGGGAAGACCCTCAAGACATTTCAAACATTTAATTGTCCGGCTTATTTAAAATGTTGGTATTTTAGAAGAAATGCTCACATGAGGCAGGAGCACCATATAAGCATCCGTTCCCTGGACTTTTGCTTACAGGTCCGACGTGGGGTTCGAACCAGCGACCAGATCCTCTACGGGCCAGGTATAACTCCCGCCTTAATGGTATTTATTAACATGTTTTCTCCGCGGCTAAAAAGCGGCCGGGTTGGCGACGGAAATATTGCCGAAGGGGGAGGTGTGGGGGAGGGATGGGGGGAGGGGGGTAGAGAGACCGCATGCTGGGCCGGTAATCACGAAATGTGCGGCGAGAGAGAGTTTAGCATTCAAGCCAAATACCCCCCCCCCCCCCCAACACACACACACATGTGGTTCGCATCGTAATGCATTTAAATCCCGTCGACGTGTTTCTCTCTCTCTGCCGCAGTCCGTGAGTCCGGGCGACGTCCGGAGCTGTGGCGGACGCACCATCTGGCGCAATCCAGAACGGATGATCCAGGCCTCGGACTCACGCAATCCTTAGAAGCTGATGGAAATGGGAGCGGCGGGAGAGGAGAGGGGGGGGGGGGGTGCGGTCTCGTTGGTGTTACGGGGGCGGCGAAGACCAATTATGCGCGGTGGGGGTGCAGAGGGGGGAAGGGAAGGGGGAGGTGCGAAGTATGGACCTAATCCGGACAAAAATGGCAGCAATTTTCTATCACGTCTTTTTAACGGCGGAGAGAGGAATGACAAATTCATATCCCACCCCCAACTGCAAACGGCAGGGCTTGAAAGGGCGACTTTTAAAATTCGCGGTGGTTAGCGTTAGAGTAATAGGCAATAGCGGGATTACGGCAGGGACGGATGCCGGAGATGAGGATGCTGCATTCCAGGGCCCTGGTTCCCACAATCCTGGATCTATTGGGATGAGGGGATGGGGAGGGGATGGGGAGGGGATAGGGAGAGGGCGGGGAAATGTGTGTGGGATTGTAGAAAAGGAAATGATGGGGGGAGGAAGGTTGGGGGGGGGGGGGGCTGAACTGCCAAAGCCAGACCAAAGAGCCATCACGCCGGGCGGTCGTGCTCCACCCCCCACTCACCCCCCACTATCTCCCCACCCCCGCCATCTCTCTCCCTCTCACTCTGTCACTGCACAGCTATCCTAACTATGCCCGGCATACACTGGTCCGCCAGCGTCTTCAGTCAGTCAGCCAGCCTTCGGGCGCCGGGAACCAGGCCGGACAGAGTTCCATCTAGACGGGACGTGGAACCAGGCAGGCAAGGCAATGCAAGGCAAGGCAAGGCAGACGGCCAGGACATGGGTGGCCTTGTCGGCAGCGGCAACTGGGCTTTCAGGAAGAGCTTTACGACGCTGAAGAAGGGGCCGATTTTATCCCCCATATTCATCCTCATCCCTGCGCACATCTACTTCCCTCTCCCGTCCCATCCTTCGTGTTTCCTACTCCATCCCTCCCCAGCCCCATCCCCATCGTGTGACCATCTACTACCATTACCCCGGCTCCCTCTCGCCGCTCCCTAATACCCCACCCCCCCGGCTCCACACACACACACCCATCTCCCACACACAGACAGAGGGATGCCACAGCCGGCTTAATGAACTGTTCTTCGCACGATTCCCTTCACTGAATCACGTAAAAAAAAAAACATTAATCAAGAGACGTTTCGGACCCCGTTGGGAGAGAGTTGTGAAAGTTCCACTCAATGCAGAGCCAAATACGGGAAACAAAAGAGGCAAAACAACACACACACAAAACCCGAACGAACCCCGCGTCTTCCCACAGATCACATTTGCACCCAAGTGGAAGTGAAGTACAAGCCTCAACTCGTACTAAAGCGGCTGCACCGGGAAGCAATGCAAACTGCCTGGGGCAAAAAAACCGAAGTACTTTACAATGGCTTCAACGTATTCTTTCTTGCCGCATCCGTGATGACTTTATCGCTTCTTGCACTGCCTCTAGTAGAAGTGCAATAAAATAGAGGCGGCTTGGCTGTTGGTGAGAGTAGGTACAGGGCGGTGGGGGAGGGGGTCAGGTACGAATATAGATAATGACGACAGCGCTCGCCTGGTCAATTGGCGTAAGCTTTACCCGGGTGGTGGTTTAGGGTTAGTTTACCAGGGACATAGGAATCCCTGATTCCAAGTATGTCCCCCTGACATAAACTATATACCGGTATATGATTATTACTATGTATACGTCTCTCTTCGGAGGGAGGGGTGGGTGGGGGGGGGGGATGGGGGCAGGTATACGTACGGTAACATCACACCCTCACCCTGACACATACAATACATCTGTATATGGGACGGACATGGGCAGCGGCGGCCAGGGGAGGGAGGGAGGGAGGGAGGGGGGGGGGCGGTCCAGATACCGTATTATCAATGTTGCCCATTGCCCTCACTTGACTATAGGCAGTACGAGTAGGCGGTAGCGGTAATAGTGGTGGTGATGGTGGGTGAGGTGAATAGGAGGCACGAGTAGGGGTGAGTTGTTACCCAGTAACCTCACTCACACATTTATAGACGGCTCCTTCACAGTACTTTGACAGCGACTCTCAGAGATAAAAGGACATCATAACGTCGGCCCTTGCAGACCGACAGCTGACAATTCCGTACTCCACAGACCACCAAGTGTCCAATAATACATCAATCAATGCCTTCAATAAGACAGGAGACGAATAAAATGCGGCAATAGGAGGCATAGCATACAATTTGGGCCATATATTAATGTTGCTGCTCTGTAACATAAGTATACATTCCATCTTTAACTAGTATATATATATATAGAGAGAGAGAGAGAGAAAAAGAGAAATGGATATATAAAAAAGCAATATACACATGTCTCACAACCCTAGATTCACCTGTAGGGTCTGTACACCACATCACACATGTCGGGAGTATGCTAACCAATGCAGGTCATTCAACAACGCCCCCGATTCAGTTGTCACTGTCATTTAAAGTTCTAGTGCTAAGTTTAATTCCGCACCGAGACGAAACTCTCACCATGTTCTAATATATTAGAAGGGCGTTGATCGTCAACAGGTGAATCCAGGCTTCTGAGAAGCAATAGAAGAACAGAAAAGCAGAAATAATGTACCAAAGACACCACCAAAAGTGTACCCCTTAGCCCAAGGTTATAAATGCTATATCAGGTATATAGTGACATGGTAAAGGCGGCCTTCGTCTACAGTGTTTTGAGTTCATATGGAGCGTTAAAGTCACCTGTTTTCTTGTCTCGGATGTCTCGGATGCGTGCGCGGATTTTTTTTCTGTCATCGAAATTCTCAGTCTTGTTGAGCTATAAAGGAAATAGCTTAGATGTATAACATGTACACAAACTTGTACACACTCATTGGATATGTATCTACTCAATCGATTATAATATATTCATATTATAAGGGTAAGGGGTGCAGGGTGTGTAGGCCGATCGTAGCGGAAGTGACGACATTGGGTGAAGTATCATTGTAAGAAGCTTCGTTCTCCGAGCAATAGTATGACAGTTAAGGTCAAGGTCGATGTTATAACATGAGGTAACGACACCGTAAGGCCAAAGCATACATTGCCCGATGCACAATGAGTTGTATGCATCCAAGTTGTGCACATATGGACTAAACCGGGTCAGAAAAAAAACATACATATATATGCATATATATTTTAAGGGATTTTATACGCGATTTTAAACTCACCATGCCATAGAGAATATCTTCATCCTCCATCTCGTCAATGTTCTGGCCACTCATTGTGCCGGTCTTAACCTGAAACAGAAACGAAACAGACACCATCAGAGAGTGCAATCGACAAGGTAGACAAGGTCCTGAACCGTGGTTTTCACATTATGTCGGTTGCTCGAGGTGGGATGCTGCAACATGACCTAGCTGTGAGGTCATATCGCCGCAAGGGGAAGGGTCACGACAGAAACGAGTCAGTCATGATGACCTCGACGGGTAATCCGTGTCCATCTTCCATGCTGGAGCCCACGACATGAATTATGGTAGCAAACGGTAGGCGTGAGTACTACGTGGGCTATGCCGAAACAACGGGTCGTCCTAACATGGAAGAACGACCGTAATCAAATATTATTATCGCGGGTGTGCTGGAGAATTCCTCCTCTGGGCGTTGGTATATATTGGCACAGTGAGGCTCGAACCTGGACCGTTTTTCGCCACGGGATGACTGAACCCGGGTAAACTGGTAATTTACAATTGGCAGCCGAACACGCTACCAACTGGGCCATGCCGTTATCCAGGCATTGAGAAATTAAGAGCTCACTTCCAATGCAATCAGATGGTCGTAATAGATCGCTAAATAATCGGCCTCAATTTGTGCCCGGAATTATTGACAACCACGCGCAGGCTTTAGTCGTCAATGCCATTTCACATAGGGTTTCTGGATCGACCAGGGCCGCCCTAGCGCAAGCGATCCCGATGGCATCTTACGCGGTATGACAGTAGGAGATGAACACTCACCTGGATATCCGTATCCATTAATTACCATGACGCGTATGTGAACTGGATGGGTTCGCGTGTTCGGGGGTGTTCGTGGGCGGGCGTGGTGGGAGTGAGGGTCAGGGTGGTGGTGGCGGGGAATGGGGTGACAGCGGGGGTGGTAAGTGGGGTGGTGTCAGGGGAGGGGGGGGGGTAAGCCCAATGTAAGGGTTGTGGTGTAACTGATTAACTAACGGTTTTACTCGTACACACCGAGTGGATGATGTGCTCAGATAAGACGAAAGAGCACGTACTACAAAGCAAAGGAAAAATATTTCGCCATGTTTTTTTTTAATCGGTATATCAGTTATCAAGAAAGGTACTTTTTGGGGATCTAATCTGGTCCTAAGAAAACAACAATGAAAAGCCCTTATTGAATGGGAAGGAGGTAGTTACTCCCACACCCGACTCCCCCATATCTAAATGTCACTATACATATTATGGAAAAACAGGGGTGTAGGGTGGGGGGAGGGGGCATGCGCACTTTGCTCTTTGGCCCATTTCGCGTTGTTACAAGTCCGGATCTATGTACAGTGACTTGGCGGTTGTTTCGTAGCAGAACGTGCTGCTAACCACATACCGAGTGCCCCATCCCCCTCCCCCTCCCGCCGGATAAAAACAATACTAATCTGACATCGAGGAGCCCAACAAAGTATGTAACAAGGTAACAAAAAAGTCCTTATGTGAATGGCTGTCTGTTATAGCCCTATATTAATGATAATTAGCGTACTCTTACCATTATACTCTTATATTGTGCCCTTTACATGTCAGACTATTCTTCTAACGTCTGTATATGTATGCAGGTCATTATGACACAAGGTTAGTTAAGAATTCGTCACATTTCTTTCAATGAAGATTGTACGGGCTTTAGTCATTAAAAATCATTCCATAGATGTTGTCGACAAGGGCCCAGTTACGATCAGTTATTTATGATGGATTAGTTACCACGATGGCTAGGTGAACCGTTACGAAGGCTGTTACGATGGTCTAGGTTCCATGGATCGGTTGCATATGCCCAGTTACGACGAACCAGATACGAAGGCTCAGTTATGGAGGTCTATTTGCGATGGCTCAGTTACGACGGCCCAGTTATGATAGCTGACTTAAAATGGCTCGGTTAGGACGGCCCGGATCGGGTCTTTGGGTCAAGTAATACTAAATGGCAATGCCGACAAACGAAAGACGACCGACCGCCCAATGCAGTACATACACTGTACTGCTACAGCTAACATCCCAAGCCATACCTTCGGCGGTGACCAGTTCACAGATCCAACACTCAACACAGGGCTAATATACGTCAACATTAAATGCATGGAACTTTTGAGCTGAACATGAAGGTTAAATTGGACAACGAAAGCTTCAGGGACGATGACATGACGTTGGGTGACGCCTGGCCCAAATGCAGCCACCAGGGGGGGCGCGAACCCGCGACCTGCTGATCTGCATGTCAGCAACACATGTAGATAATGGGATTCTGTCTGGTGTCGTGATGCGTATCAGCCTCAACAGATAAAGGACATCGATGGATCTGTTCAATTGCTGACTGACAGTATTTACGACTGTGGGATCACCCGGGGATCCGCTAGGCAGTGGTGGTACCACTCGAGCAAGTTTTATTTTATTCCTATCATGTAATCATATACCAACGGGTGCCCTCCCCATCTATCTAGATGTGACGTTCGTAGGGTTGCACATAGCTTTTATACGGCTATTGTCACTGCGTTATATGCTGCTTTCTCTCGGAGAAATGTTTTTTAAAGTATAAGCAATGTGTATACAGTGTAGAACTGCTATGTAAAAGTTCACGTCAGATATCCATGTTCTTGATCTACGTATATCTCCCACTAAGCAGAGGATTCAACACATATTGGAGCTGGCCAGGGCTTCGTGGCTCACGTTATCGCAGATATCATCGCTAAACAGCACTTGAAGCAGTGGTCATTGATATCTATCGACAGAACCACCATTTCACGCCACGTCCCCGTTAGAGAGGCACCCCAGGTCCCGATGGGGACGCAGTGATGTTTTAGACCACTTCCGTGCACACATGGGGGCCAATGAACCACTCATGAGACAATGAGATGACGAAACACCGCAAAGGACACAGCTGGGTTTCGACCCCGCAACCTGCAATAGGTCTGCAGTCGGGAGCTGGTACCTCTACCCCCACGGTGGCTCCCCATCCCCCTCCCCCTCCCCCCTCCCACTCCCCAGGTCCCAAGCCCCCCGCGCGATAACACTCACCCACGTAATGTCTCTATCCAACGAGGCATGACCGAGGTGAGACCGGAAGTTGGCGTTGACTTCCGGTCTGTCGCGCCCGCCACCACCGCCGCCGCCGCCACCGCCGGCCCCCTGGATGCGGTATCGACCGTTGCGGAGGAAGGCGAGACGGGGGCCGACCGCCCCGGGCCTCCTCGCCGCCGTCGCCGCCCCCACGTGCTCCCCCTCCGCCCGCGACTTGCCGAAGACCTTCGCCAGACTCGACACCCGCCCCGTGTCGATATTGGCCATCGGGTCGAACTGCTCCTTGTCCTTGGCGCCGTTGGAGACCTCCCCGTAGCCGTAGTCGAGCGCCAAGCCGTCGGTGTCACTGGCCTTGATCAGCCTCCTCATGACGGCAGCCTCGTCGATATTCCGACTCTGCGTGACTCCTCCTCCTTCAGGTCTTCCGAATCTCGCTCCGGCACCCGCGCCGCCGCCACCGCTTCCCGTGCCGACGACGGTCAGCACACTACGGGTGCCAGCCAGCCCCACCACCCGTCTGACAATGGTAAGCCCGTCGCCGCCGTCGGCCGTCTCAGCGTGTCTCCCGCGAGCGGCCGGGTGATGAAGATCTCCCACCATCGGGACCAACCCTGTTGATAGCCCAGGATCCTTGGCCTCTTCCGCTTTGGCAGATGGCCCCCCGTATCCTCCTTCCGTTCCTCCTCCTCCCCCACCACCCCATCCTCCTACTCCTCTTCCTGCTGCTACTCCTTTACCATTTCCTCCTCCTCCTCTTCCTCCCCCACCACCCCATAATCCTACTACTCCCCTTCCTCCTGCTACTCCTCCACCATGTTCTCTTCCTCCTGCTACTCCTCCACCATGTTCTCTTCCTCCTGCTACTCCTCCAATATGTTCCCCCTCTCCTCCCTCACCACCCAATCCTTCTCCTCCTCTTCCTCCTGCTACTCCTCCTCCTCCCCCATCTCCCCATCCTAGTCCTCCTCTCCCGGTTGCTGCTCCGTCACCATTCACTCCTCCTCCTTCTCCTCTACCTCCTCCAGTGACGACGCCGCTGGTGACCGCCCTGCCACCTCCCGCCAGAACCATCCTGCCAGCGATATCCGTCGCCGTCACCTTCCCGTGGTGCGACACCCGGACGCCATTCCCGCCGTGAGTCCGACCGAAGCCCAACAAACTCTTCGCGACTTCCAGCTCCGATGGCTCATCATTCTCCGGGTCTTTCCCCCGGTAGAGGTCGCGCCCTGACCCCCCGTATCGTCTCGCCGAGACCTTCGCCCCCCTTTCTCGTCCGTGTCCGATCACGCTTCCTCCGAACAAACCGGTATTTGCTCTAGACGCGACTAAGCCTTTCGGGATTGTCACGTCCTCGACTTGCGTACCCTGGACATTTCCCCCTGCGATGCCACTTCTTGATGTATTGTCCTCAGTTAAACCGTCACTTCTCGGCCCCGTGGACAGCTGATATTGAGATCCCCCTCCCCCTCTAGCACTGACTTCACCAAACTTTCCATCCACGACGCCACCTGTGCCAATCTTGTCGTGCCATGTCTTGCCATATGTACGAGTGATAGTTCGGATTTCCCCAACTTCTTCTCTCCTCGATCCTCCGCTGAAATCGTTCTCAGCTCCTACTGACCTCCTTACACTATAAACGCCATTAATCTTCCCTCCTCCAGGGAAAACATCCTCCACTTCGACTAATCGCCTAGCAGCAGTTACACCGCCAGAAGTAGTAACCTCCCCACGTTCCTCGCTCGTCAACCCGTTTCCCCCAACCACAACGTCTCGGTCGCCTCCCACAATCCTCGTGATGGTCACTTCCCTGGTCTTCCCGCCTTTGCCCGCCGCTCCCCGTTCTCTGATTTCGTTCTGAACCCCCACCAAAAGCTTGCTTATGTTACTAAACTTCTCATCGTTCGTTCTTCCACTTTTAGGGAAGCTGCGCTCCGCTCCATTAGACCTCCTGGGTCCGATCACCTCCGCGACGGTCGTCCTTCCCCCACTGGTGGAGATGGTGGTCCTGGTGGTGGCGGGTCCGGTCACGCCGCCGCGGGCCGCTGACGTGGTAAACACCCGTCTGGTGGGCTCAGTCACCCCACTCTCGTTCACGTTCGCGTTCTCGCTCCTCCTAAAGGATTCTCCCACAGGGCGTGCCGCCCCAGTCACCACCCCAGCTCTCTCAGCGTCACGTAGTTCAATCACAGCACTACTCCTCCCCGGGGTTATCAACCTCCTGGTTATGGTCACCTCCCCAACTTTCTCACTCCTCCTTCCTCCTCCTACTCCAGCTTCATAAGAATCCTCATTTTCAGCTCCGACGACGATTCTTCGAGAGACGGTGACGTCGCCGACTTTGCCGCTCGTTATCCCCCCGTTGGCGATGAGCACGTTGCTCTCCCCCTCCCCGAGCAGTCGCCGGGTGATGGTGGCCTCGCTGCCGCCGCCGCCGCCGCTGCCCCGGGGCCGCCCGCCGCCACCGCCGGACCCCCCGCCGCCCAGGTAGCCCTGGACCTCGGCCGCCCCCAGCAGTCTTCTCGAGATGCTGACATCGCCTGACGTCGCCCCGTTGCTGGTCTCGCCGTCAGCGCCGTCGCCGTCTCGCAGGAACAGCGTCACTCGCTCTATATTCCTGTACCTATCCATGTCGCATGTCCAGCCTACCAAGAGGTTCCCCTATCACTTGTTGAAGATGTCACCAATCAGGGCGATCTAATGTTACTTTTAAATCCCACGTGGCACAGCACATTGCTTACTCAAAAATGATCAAGGCGTCATGTAAATCCATGGATAAAGTTGTCAACTATAATTCGCAGTGTGGGTATAAACCGGGCATAAACAACACACCGTTGACCTCCACGTGGGAAGGTCATCAAATCATCGATAACGCTGGATTTATAGTTTGTTGTATCCTTCGCCTAGACAACGGTCGTTATAGCAACCAAAAATAGTCGGCAAAAACACTCACACACATATACATATATATATTATGCATAAATATATGTACGTATGTATGTATTTATATCGAGGGCACGAGGTACAGCCGATTAATCCACCCAGACATCATCCATCAACGTCAGATGAGTGGCCGTCACGAGTGACGAGACAGGGTGCACGGAGGTGAGATGGCTGGGGACCAGGGACCGCGTGGCTCAAGGGGTGGCTGGCTGAGCGACAGCTGCCGTCCTCAGCTCACGTCCACGCCGTCGTCTCCTCCATAAACCACCCAACCGTCGGCATAATCCAATAGTAATGACGGGTGAGGATGTATGTAATAAAGGTCAAATCACTCTGTCAGAGGGCTCAATTAAATCGACCACTCTCAGGCATTATATATATATATATATATATATATATATATATATATAGCGCTTTAGTGCGGATGGGCGTAAAGTGCAGTTTCAGGGTGTGTTACCTCAAAGCAAACTCAGAGGGGCGGGGCGGGGTGGGAGGGAGGCGGGGGGGGGGGGGGTAGTAGTAGGGTGGGGGTTATGAGGGCGGGGTGGTGGTAATGGGGTGGGGTTGTTGAGCAGGCCGGTTATGTCAAACGGGGATAAAGAATTAGATAAAAGAGGGAAGACTGATGGAAACAGCATGGTTTATTGTAAGTGAGGCCATATCACCATTTACTGGATGACAGGTCGGGGGTTATGGGAGTGTGTGTGTGTGTGTGTGGGGAGGGGGGGGGGGCTGTTACAGTACAGGGTAATGTTGCTGGGGTAATAATCCCACTTTCCTCTGGAACATATTCGCCAAGGTGGAAGTCGAAATCGTGCGGTATGACAGGTGAAATGAGAGTTAGCGACAGTAAGAGCCACAAGAAGTGCAACACGATCGGAAGAAAAGACAACTGAAGTAAACTGATGCTTTGGGCCGTTTTTGTAAACACAAGGCCTAAACTGGCACAGCAGGAAAGAGAAAGAAGAAAAGTTGTAAATTGAGTCAGAACGAAGCCAGCAATCAGACAACAAACACAGCTGATGCGTCTCAACCGAAGTGATTTCAACGTGGGCAAAACGAGTTTGAATTAGAACACGAGAGCACCTTGCCCGGTCATGAAATGGTTCCATCGATTGATTGACCCCGTTAACAAATGATGCCTCGGTTGTGCAATGTAACATCTCGACGCCCTGACCCAATTGCTGACGCGCAGAGCCGTAATCCAATCTGCACCGACATAGCGATCACATTGTTAATAGGCCATTTTGTCACATTTGTCCTGAGATTAATTGCACATAGACGGGTGGATGGATGGCTGGATCGATGGATGGATGGATTGGTGGATGGATGGCCCAAGAGATGGGCGAATAACATGAGATATGTAATCGATCTATGACTTGAGATGTGGTGTATGATCAACTAGGATCGAACCCTGGTCCGTTGATCTGAAGCTCAGGATCAGATCAAATCAGTCCATTGTTTTTGTTTCATTGTATTGTCTTGTGATGTCTAAATGTCTGTCTGGTGATTGTATGACGTCAATTAAAAAAAAAAACACTCAGCTATCGAGGACATATATAGAAGCAATAAGTCACTATAAATGACCGAGGCGGCTATCAAAAACGGTATCACGAAAGTCGTCCCGTTATTACCGACGTGACACCTGGCGGTGAGTTATGTCAGCGTGGAGAGTCTTTTGACGATGTGAATGGCGGCGTTTAAACCCTAATAGATCAGCGTGGCGAGAGCTGTTAAACGTTAGACGGGAGCCATTGCAGCAGCTCGTCCACAGAACCAGCATAAAGCGCCATAAAGGAAGTAACATACGTCCGATAAGAACTCAGATACGTCCGTCAGGAAGTAACACCCGACGTAATAATGCGCACATGGTACGGAGACCTCCCTGGTGTAGTGGCCACAGCAAACAACATCGCAGATCAATAGGTGCAGGGTTCGAATCCGGGCCCCGGGAACCTACCTAATCTGGTAATCATGGTTCATCCGTTCCTCATTCATCGAACCCGAGAGGTTCCTTGGCTGAGTTTAGCCATTGTGTGTAGAAGGGCGGCATCAGACACCAATTGAATTCCGACCCTATAATAATGGCCGCTTCCGGAAGTCATTATAATACTGGCCGCTTTCGGAAGTCATTATAATACTGGCCCTATAATATAAGATGTCAATCGGACACACTGCCTATCTATACATGGGAACATATGGACTACTTGAGTTCTCCACTATGGCTAGGTACACGGGAGCATGGACTACTTGAGGTCTCCGCTCTACTAGATGATAGGAAATATCACCGTATGTCACAGAAAGTCCATTGTGATCTAGTCACAAGTGAGGTGATTACACTGATTGTCGGAAGCTGGTACCTGCAATGCTAAGGTCAAGGGGACCAAGAGCCGATCTGGTTCATCCCACTGATGACATTTCACTGCGGCCTATCACTCAAGGCCTCATTGCTCTGATGTAGCTAGTCAGATTGCTGGCGCAGAATCACCCAGACCTGTCCAGAAGTTGGCGGCGATATGGCATTGTGTATTGGATCAAGATGGAAGCGACAAACAGGAGTATCCATTCGCTTTGCGTAACAACGCCCACGGGTTAATCGATCAAGGGTACTCCCCAACACAACCTAGGCGTACCCCACCCCCTTCTGAAGATGTATACTAAAGGCGACCCCGTTCCTCCTTTGATATGATGAGCACCCACGCCCCCCGCCCCCTTCACAAGATATATATCCACGGGTGCCCTCCCCACCGCCATTGAGAAGACAGAACTATGAGTACCCCTCCCCGCCATCCCCACCTCTTCTAGATAGCTTAATCATAAATTCGGTGCTCGCGAGCACTCTTTAACACTCCTCGATCCACGGTGTGACGTCATCAACAAGAGCGCCCCCTAGTGCTAGACTCGGAGCGTGGGCTATGCGATAAGCAGCGCCCTCTGGCGGCTTAGAACGCGATAAGGTATCAGGCCATAGCGCCAAGATATGAATGGGGAAAAAATCGGTCTTTCAAGATGGCGGCTGGTGTTGGATTTCTCAACAATGGTTTTCACCATCGAGGCAACGTTTGTGATGACGTCAGCCTATACGGCGGTCGATGTAAGGGGTAAAAATGAGCCCGTTTATTTCCGACGTATATCAAGCGCGAAATGAAGTGAACTGTCTGCAAATGGTGGCTCGAGTTGCTTATATAATATATATATAAATATATATTTATATATATATTTATATATATATTTCCATCGCCACATCAGTTCACACAGGGAGAATAGCAATGGACAATTACTGTAAGGCTGTAATTAACCAAAACAACAAGAGTATTGTGTTAAATACACAACAGCGACTGAGTCAAAGGACGTGCATGAATTTGCAGATCTAGATCTAAACTGTAAGATGAACAGAACGATGGTGTCCTTCTTTATTTCAAAGCTGCTTGTCGAGCTTTTCCCACCAAATCTAAGCCCAGGCCTTAATAAAGATCGCCGTTTCGGTTGTGATATGGCAAACGTGTCTATCCCGGGACACCGCGGAACTCTGTCGCGGCACTGCTATTTACTACAACGCATCGCGAAGCGCAAAAACTGATGACGTATTCCACTAAGTACAAAACCTGTGGTTAATTGATATCACGGGCAAGGCTAAGCGACTCTTTGGCAGTCTAATTGACAGTCTGGCATGCGTGGAATATAGACAAAAGAAATTTTAGATGATTCAAGGACTGAGTGTTGGCGGGAGAGAGCTCGAAAAGTAATTGTAAGCATGCCATTTGAGACTGTTATTATACCAAATGGTTAAGACATGTTTAACCGCCCATTCAGAAGTTAAGGCGAAATTTAGGAATGCATTTAGAAAAGGATTTGCAGATGTAAGATATTGCAAGATGGACAGGACCTATATCACGTGATGCCCTTGCTTGTCTCTTACGTCATTTTGAGTCCTGACGCTACCTAATTATAGCAAGTGTTTGACCTCCCATTGATAACCGCAGGAAGACGTACGGTGTGACGTGTTTGACTTCCCATTGATAACCACAGGAAGATGTACGGTGTGACGTGTTTGACCTCCCATTGATAACCACAGGAAGACGTACGGTGTGACGTGTTTGACCTCCCATTGATAACCACAGGAAGACGTACGGTGTGACGTGTTTGACCTCCCATTGATAACCACAGGAAGATGTACGGTGTGACGTGTTTGACCTCCCATTGATAACCACAGGAAGACGTACAGTGTGACGTGTTTGACCTCCCATTGATAACCACAGGAAGACGTACGGTGTGACGTGTTTGACCTCCCATTGATAACCACAGGAAGATGTACGGTGTGACGTGTTTGACCTCCCATTGATAACCACAGGAAGACGTGCGGTGTGACGTGTTTGACCTCCCATTGATAACCACAGGAAGACGTACGGTGTGACGTGTTTGACCTCCCATTGATAACCACAAGAAGACGTACGGTGTGACGTGTTTGACCTCCCATTGATAACCACAGGAAGACGTACGGTGTGACGTGTTTGACCTCCCATTGATAACCACAGGAAGACGTGCGGTGTGACGTGTTTGACCTCCCATTGATAACCACAGGAAGACGTACGGTGTGACGTGTTTGACCTCCCATTGATAACCACAGGAAGACGTGCGGTGTGACGTGTTTGACCTCCCATTGATAACCGCAGGAAGACGTACGGTGTGACGTGTTTGACCTCCCATTGATAACCACAGGAAGACGTACGGTGTGACGTGTTTGACCTCCCATTGATAACCACAGGAAGATGTACGGTGTGACGTGTTTGACCTCCCATTGATAACCACAGGAAGACGTACGGTGTGACGTGTTTGACCTCCCATTGATAACCACAGGAAGACGTGCGGTGTGACGTGTTTGACCTCCAATTGATAACCACAGGAAGATGTACGGTGTGACGTGTTTGACCTCCCATTGATAACCACAGGAAGACGTACAGTGTGACGTGTTGGACCTCCCATTGATAACCACAGGAAGACGTACGGTGTGACGTGTTTGACCTCCCATTGATAACCACAGGAAGACGTACGGTGTGACGTGTTTGACCTCCCATTGATAACCACAGGAAGATGTACGGTGTGACGTGTTTGACCTCCCATTGATAACCACAGGAAGACGTACGGTGTGACGTGTTTGACCTCCCATTGATAACCACAGGAAGACGTGCGGTGTGACGTGTTTGATCTCCCATTGATAACCACAGGAAGACGTGCGGTGTGACGTGTTTGACCTCCCATTGATAACCACAGGAAGACGTACGGTGTGACGTGTTTGACCTCCCATTGATAACCACAGGAAGATGTACGGTGTGACGTGTTTGACCTCCCATTGATAACCACAGGAAGACGTACGGTGTGACGTGTTTGACCTCCCATTGATAACCACAGGAAGACGTGCGGTGTGACGTGTTTGACCTCCCATTGATAACCACAGGAAGATGTACGGTGTGACGTGTTTGACCTCCCATTGATAACCACAGGAAGACGTACGGTGTGACGTGTTTGACCTCCCATTGATAACCACAGGAAGACGTGCGGTGTGACGTGTTTGACCTCCCATTGATAACCACAGGAAGACGTACAGTGTGACGTGTTTGACCTCCCATTGATAACCACAGGAAGACGTACGGTGTGACGTGTTTGACCTCCCATTGATAACCACAGGAAGACGTACGGTGTGACGTGTTTGACCTCCCATTGATAACCGCAGGACGACGTACGGTGTGACGTGTTTGACCTCCCATTGATAACCACAGGAAGACGTACGGTGTGACGTGTTTGACCTCCCATTGATAACCACAGGAAGACGTACGGTGTGACGTGTTTGACCTCCCATTGATAACCACAGGAAGACGTACGGTGTGACGTGTTTGACCTCCCATTGATAACCACAGGAAGACGTACGGTGTGACGTGTTTGACCTCCCATTGATAACCACAGGAAGACGTACGGCGTGACGTGTTTGACCTCCCATTGATAACCACAGGAAGACGTGCGGTGTGACGTGTTTGACCTCCCATTGATAACCACAGGAAGACGTACGGTGTGACGTGTTTGACCTCCCATTGATAACCACAGGAAGATGTACGGTGTGACGTGTTTGACCTCCCATTGATAACCGCAGGAAGATGTACGGTGTGATGTGTTTGACCTCCTATTGATAACCGCAGGAAGACTACGGTGTGATGTGTTTGACCTCCCATTGATAACCACAAGAAGATGTACGGTGTGATGTGTTTGACCTCCTATTGATAACCACAAGAAGATGTACGGTGTGATGTGTTTGACCTCCTATTGATAACCGCAGGAAGACTACGGTGTGACGTGTTTGACCTCCCATTGATAACCACAGGAAGATGTACGGTGTGACGTGTTTGACCTCCTATTTATAACCGCAGGAAGACGTACAGTGTGACGTGTTTGACCTCCCATTGAGAACCACCAGAAGATGTACGGTGTGATGTGTTTGACCTCCTATTGATAACCACAGGAAGACGTACGGTGTGACGTGTTTGACCTCCCATTGATAACCACAAGAAGACGTACGGTGTGACGTGTTTGACCTCCCATTGATAACCACAAGAAGACGTACGGTGTGACGTGTTTGACCTCCCATTGATAACCGCAGGAAGACTACGGTGTGACGTGTTTGACCTCCCATTGATAACCACAAGAAGACGTACGGTGTGACGTGTTTGACCTCCCATTGATAACCGCAGGAAGACTACGGTGTGACGTGTTTGACCTCCCATTGATAACCGCAGGAAGATGTACGGTGTGACGTGTTTGACCTCCCATTGATAACCACAGGAAGACGTACGGTGTGATGTGTTTGACCTCCCATTGATAACCGCAGGAAGACTACGGTGTGACGTGTTTGACCTCCCATTGATAACCACAAGAAGACGTACGGTGTGACGTGTTTGACCTCCCATTGATAACCGCAGGAAGATGTACGGTGTGACGTGTTTGACCTCCAATTTATAACCACAGGAAGACGTACAGTGTGACGTGTTTGACCTCCCATTGATAACCACAGGAAGACGTACGGTGTGACGTGTTTGACCTCCCATTGATAACCACAAGAAGACGTACGGCGTGATGTGTTTGACCTCCCATTGATAACCACAAGACGTACAGTGTGACGTGTTTGACCTCCCATTGATAACCGCAGGAAGATGTACGGTGTGACGTGTTTGACCTCCCATTGATAACCACAGGAAGATGTACGATGTGACGTGTTTGACCTCCCATTTATAACCACAGGAAAACGTACAGTGTGACGTGTTTGACCTCCCATTGATAACCACAGGAAGACGTACGGTGTGACGGGTTTGACCTCCCATTGATAACCACAGGAAGACGTACGGTGTGACGTGTTTGACCTCCCATTGATAACCACAGGAAGATGTACGGTGTGACGTGTTTGACCTCCCATTTATAACCACAGGAAAACGTACAGTGTGACGTGTTTGACCTCCCATTGATAACCACAGGAAGACGTACGGTGTGACGGGTTTGACCTCCCATTGATAACCGCAGGAAGACTACGGTGTGACGTGTTTGACCTCCCATTGATAACCGCAGGAAGACTACGGTGTGACGTGTTTGACCTCCCATTGATAACCACAAGAAGACGTACAGTGTGACGTGTTTGACCTCCCATTGATAACCACAGGAAGACGTACGGTGTGACGTGTTTGACCTCCCATTGATAACCACAGGAAGACGTACGGCGTGACGTGTTTGACCTCCCATTGATAACCACAGGAAGATGTACAGTGTGACGTGTTTGACCTCCCATTGATAACCACAGGAAGATGTACGATGTGACGTGCTTGACCTCCCATTGATAACCACAGGAAGATGTACGGTGTGACGTGTTTGACCTCCCATTGATAACCACAGGAAGACGTGCGGTGTGACGTGTTTGACCTCCCATTGATAACCACAGGAAGACGTACGGTGTGACGTGTTTGACCTCCCATTGATAACCACAAGAAGACGTACAGTGTGACGTGTTTGACCTCCCATTTATAACCACAGGAAGACGTACGGTGTGACGTGTTTGACCTCCCATTGATATCCACAGGAAGACGTACGGTGTGACGTGTTTGACCTCCCATTGATAACCACAGGAAGACGTACGGCGTGACGTGTTTGACCTCCCATTGATAACCACAGGAAGATGTACAGTGTGACGTGTTTGACCTCCCATTGATAACCACAAGAAGACGTACAGTGTGACGTGTTTGACCTCCCATTGATAACCACAAGAAGACGTACGGCGTGACGTGTATGACCTCCCATTGATAACCACAGGAAGACGTACGGTGTGACGTGTTTGACCTCCCATTGATAACCACAGGAAGATGTACGGTGTGACGTGTTTGACCTCCCATTGATAACCACAAGAAGACGTACGGTGTGACGTGTTTGACCTCCAATTTATAACCACAGGAAGACGTACAGTGTGACGTGTTTGACCTCCCATTGATAACCACAAGAAGACGTACGGTGTGACGTGCTTGACCTCCCATTGATAACCACAGGAAGATGTACGGTGTGATGTGTTTGACCTCCTATTGATAACCACAAGAAGACGTACGGTGTGACGTGTTTGACCTCCCATTGATAACCACAGGAAGACGTACGGCGTGACGTGTTTGACCTCCCATTGATAACCACAGGAAGACGTACGGTGTGACGTGTTTGACCTCCCATTGATAACCACAGGAAGATGTACGGTGTGACGTGTTTGACCTCCCATTGATAACCACAGGAAGATGTACGATGTGACGTGCTTGACCTCCCATTGATAACCACAGGAAGATGTACGATGTGACGTGTTTGACCTCCCATTGATAACCACAGGAAGACGTACAGTGTGACGTGTTTGACCTCCCATTGATAACCACAGGAAGATGTACGATGTGACGTGTTTGACCTCCCATTTATAACCACAGGAAGACGTACAGTGTGACGTGTTTGACCTCCCATTGATAACCACAGGAAGACGTACGGTGTGACGTGTTTGACCTCCCATTGATAACCACAGGAAGACGTACAGTGTGACGTGTTTGACCTCCCATTGATAACCACAGGAAGACGTACAGTGTGACGTGTTTGACCTCCCATTGATAACCACAGGAAGACGTACAGTGTGACGTGTTTGACCTCCCATTGATAACCACAGGAAGACGTACGATGTGACGTGTTTGACCTCCCATTGATAACCACAGGAAGACGTACAGTGTGACGTGTTTGACCTCCCATTGATAACCACAGGAAGACGTACGGTGTGACGTGTTTGACCTCCCATTGATAACCACAGGAAGACGTACGGTGTGACGTGTTTGACCTCCCATTGATAACCACAGGAAGATGTACGGTGTGACGTGTTGGACCTCCCATTGATAACCACAGGAAGATGTACGGTGTGACGTGTTTGACCTCCCATTGATAACCACAGGAAGACGTACGGCGTGACGTGTTTGACCTCCCATTGATAACCACAGGAAGATGTACGATGTGACGTGTTTGACCTCCCATTGATAACCACAGGAAGACGTACAGTGTGACGTGTTTGACCTCCCATTGATAACCGCAGGAAGACGTACAGTGTGACGTGTTTGACCTCCCATTGATAACCACAGGAAGATGTACGATGTGACGTGTTTGACCTCCCATTGATAACCACAGGAAGACGTACAGTGTGACGTGTTTGACCTCCCATTGATAACCGCAGGAAGATGTACGGTGTGACGTGTTTGACCTCCCATTGATAACCACAGGAAGATGTACGATGTGACGTGTTTGACCTCCCATTGATAACCACAGGAAGATGTACGATGTGACGTGTTTGACCTCCCATTGATAACCACAGGAAGATGTACGATGTGACGTGTTTGACCTCCCATTTATAACCACAGGAAGACGTACAGTGTGACGTGTTTGACCTCCCATTGATAACCACAGGAAGACGTACGGTGTGACGTGTTTGACCTCCCATTGATAACCACAGGAAGACGTACGGTGTGACGTGTTTGACCTCCCATTGATAACCACAGGAAGACGTACGGTGTGACGTGTTTGACCTCCCATTGATAACCACAGGAAGACGTACGGTGTGACGTGTTTGACCTCCCATTGATAACCACAGGAAGACGTACGGTGTGACGTGTTTGACCTCCCATTGATAACCGCAGGAAGATGTACGGTGTGACGTGTTTGACCTCCCATTGATAACCGCAGGAAGACTACGGTGTGACGTGTTTGACCTCCCATTGATAACCACAGGAAGACGTACGGTGTGACGTGTTTGACCTCCCATTGATAACCACAGGAAGACGTACGGTGTGACGTGTTTGACCTCCCATTGATAACCGCAGGAAGATGTACGGTGTGACGTGTTTGACCTCCCATTGATAACCGCAGGAAGACTACGGTGTGACGTGTTTGACCTCCCATTGATAACCACAGGAAGACGTACGGTGTGACGTGTTTGACCTCCCATTGATAACCACAGGAAGACGTACGGTGTGACGTGTTTGACCTCCCATTGATAACCGCAGGAAGATGTACGATGTGACGTGTTTGACCTCCTATTGATAACCACAGGAAGATGTACGGTGTGACGTGTTCGACCTCCTATTGATAACCACAGGAAGATGTACGATGTGACGTGTTTGACCTCCTATTGATAACCGCAGGAAGATGTGCGGTGTGACGTGTTTGACCTCCCATTGATAACCACAGGAAGATGTACGGTGTGACGTGTTTGACGCCACATTTCACCACATAATCCCACCTCTATCAGTATCCTAAGAACATTTAGTTCAGGGTTCGAATTATTGAACAGCAAAAGAGGTGTACGGCATAATATGTTGTAGTGATTGTGACGTCATAGATATGACATTTGAGACGGAATCAGCCTGGCACAACAAGCGTGCCACAAGGCGAGTTTTACACCAAAACTGATTTGCGGTTAAAGGTTACGCTGAGACAGAGAGGCGACACGAAAGGCTAAAGTTCAATCTTATTGATTACCTCAAGCATATAGTTCTATCTACATATATATATATATATATGGTATTGAGTAAACAAAAACATGACTCATGAAAGGATATGGTTGCGCTAAATAAAAATACATACCACTGCGATTTGTTGTCATGAAAATCCAACAATAATACGTAAATATTATTCCCCCACCTTCATTAAGGTCACGATAGACATTTCATCGGTGTTTGGTGATATAACCCAACTAGATGTTCACTTGATATCTATACTATATGATTGGTTGTTTGTATATTCGGGACGCTTTAACCACTTTTGGTCATATTGCGTCAATGATAGGAGGAAGGGAGAGTGGGGCCATGTCCCCGGGGGTAACCCCCTACTGTTTGCGAAGAAGGACATGGGATCTTTATCCTGCGACCACACAGACATGGCCACAGCAAGGCTCGAAATACCAATCCACGTGCCGTTAAGCTCTCAGATATCTAAGTAAGAGCCCAAGGACATATCAGGCACCACATCATAGAATTCTTCGATATCAAAATCAGGGTGAGGCCCTCATAGAAACAAGGCAATGCCATGAAAGGCCACTTCTCAAAACACAAGAGGTGGCGGACAACACTTCAGATTGGCAGGTCGCTAGTTTGTGTTACAACGTTTGAAAAATGGGACATTCCCCGTGTAGATTTAAATAGCACTGCTTATATGACGCTTAGAAAAGGAACAAAACTGCAAAACAAGAACGGCCTTCTTGAGTCGTTTATCCACAGCTGTTCTAAGCTGCCCCCTCCGCACTTCCAGTAGCCTACTTGATACTTTTGCTCACGGTTACAACTATCGATGTTCTTTGACCTAGTTTCGAGGGCCTCCCGGTGCGTGGAGTGCTCATGTACCGGAAGGACGAGGGCCGGATCCAGTAGCCCATCCCATCATCGCAGTAATTTGTCTCTGGCGAGACTGGGCCTTCCGGTTTCAATCTCAACCTCTCATCGCCCCGGAAGAGGGCGCTCCATCCGAATTTCAAGGCCTGCTTCATTTAAAGGCAGGAAGGCGGTACCTTAGTTTGAAGCGACTTGCACCGGCCACAACGTACTTTGGAACCAAGAATCTTTGTGATATGCATATAGGAATGATCAATGTCCTTCTAATTAGATCATGGATATTGCCCGGACATCCCATTGGGAATCAATCAGATCCAAAATGGTGCCTCATTCAAGAACATTGAACGCTCTGTTAACTGTGCAAATGGGGCGGCCAGACCCTTCACATGAGATAACTCATGTTTGGTCTCTAAACCAGGTCCCTGTTGAGACCGCTACATGTGTTTACCTTCCCCGAATACATTCTCCGGCGGATCCCGGCAGATCCTGGCAGATAAATGACTGGGAAGGGCATTGATCAGACGTTTCTGGATCTATCTGGATCAACGCACCAGGCGCCCGAATAACAGAGACTGGTATATCTGGGGAATCCTGCTGGGGGTGGGGGTGGTGGGGGGGGGGGGGAGGTCCAAGGGCGGGTTTGGGTACATTACTTGGGATGAGACTATAGAAGCCAGAACCTAGAATTATCTACCAGTGGCTCACAAAAGATGCTCTGTAAGTTGCGAACGAAATCAAATGAACGATTCATGCGTAAAGTCACTTTGGGGTACGTGAAGGTTATTGGGTATTTTATACCTAGCCGAACTGTTTGAGTGCTGAGAAGTATTTGAGTTCATTGTCCTGCCAAGAAAAAGCAGACGTCCAGTGATCAGGGCATGTTTTCAATAAACATCAAGATGGGGCAGTGAACATATTCATTACGACCCACTGAAACTGGGACTGAAAGACACGTTTCGTGCCTATAGAATTAAATATATATATATATAGACGAAACGGAGGGAAGTTCCTTGCCCACGACCCGACACGCATGACCCCCTGACCTCCACGCATGCTGCACGACTCTCTTCTAGCCCTCGGTGCCCCGATCCCTCACTGATGTCATTGAGCCATAAATACGGATTTCCACATATGAAGGTCCCTCGAGAGGGTTCCATGCCTTCGCACCTTCCCACCTTTATTATCCGTCCTTCCGCACAGCGGCACCACCACCACCTTTTCCCCTCCGCCCCCCCCCCCCCTTCGGCAACAGAGACATCTGACCCCCTCCTTACCTACCACTCTCACTCATCCCCACCCACCCACATCGGAAAGCCCCCCCCCCCTCCCAATCAGCTTATCCCCCTCCTTACCTACCACTCTCACTCATCCCCACCCACCCACATCGGAAAGCCGCCCCCCCCTCCCAATCAGCTTATCCCCCCACTGAGCCACCCACAAACACGTGACCATCTGAGCACGTCCCAATCACGTCTTTACCCCCCCCCCCCCACCCCCACTCCACGCCCCATACGCCCACCTTACCCCCCGTCCTCCTCACTCTCAGACCCACGTGAGTCCATCAAGCACCGAGAACGGTTGGCCGCGAACAACAACAACAACACATCCTCTCCTGCTCCAGGAATCAAGAGGCCAACGCCAACGCGGGCCCTTCCACCAGTCTGGATCGCTCCAGAATGACTGGCTGGCTGGCTGGACTCGCGGGCCGCTGCTGGCTGCGTTCCCTCCGGATCGCTTCTCGGGATCGCTTCCCGGACTCGCCAGCTAGGCGTCCGGATTGTTCTATAAATATCCCTTCACGGCATGCCTCTCAATATAGAAGACGGCTCCGGCAGAACGATCGAACGGGTGGGGGGGGGGTGAGGATGTGTGGGGGGAGGGAGGAGGGATACGTGGGAAGGGGTACGTGAGAGTGTATGGGGGTAGGGGTGGGTCTTCGCGTGGCTACTGTGGAGTTTGCAGCAGGGGGGGGGGGGATGGAGGGTAGGGCTGGGGAGTGTCTGGATACGAGCAATGAGGCCGGCGAGAGAGGAGTAGGTCGGGTGGAGCCAGCCAGACTAAGCATTATTTCACGGTTGCTGGTTATCACTATCACCACAACACTTAACACTGATATATTTTTAATATTACCGTTTATAACCGTTTACTGAACATGTCATATGAACTTCAACAAGTCTTGAGAAAGAGATTCGCCCCTCCACCAAACACACTGGCCCAAGACCCTTTGCTGGCGACAAATACGTAGAAAGCCACTTTCTATTTCGAAAGAATCACAGAAAACGGTCACCTGACCAACCGACAAAGCACAAGCAAAATCGTGCACATGTGGCAAAGAAAAATGCTTCCATTTCTTCATTATTTTTAAAAGGACTGAACTGACCAACCGTTCCGATCTCCGTGACGAAGATTTTTCTAAGGTATGGACATCATTTTGCGCACGACACCAATATATCACGTGATATATAAATGGTCAGTATCGTGGGGAATCCATGGAGACAGATTCACGAGGTGGTACGCAAGCTTTAAGTGGCAGTCGCGCCGTAAAGCACTATTGTAAAAGTTAATGACTGCATCAAGAATATCCAGATCCTGCTACATGTGAACGTAAATGGGATTTATCAGCCCCACAAGCCATCAACAATCAAAAGCAGTTTAACTTAACGCACTTGCCACAGACTGACAGAACACAAATGTATGCCATGTGAAACCAAGGTCAGGGTCATTCCTATGAAGAACCCACCAAATTTTGCATTTAGCCCGCAGCCACTCGCCAGGGGCTACGCCGCATGTTAAGGTTACAGGGGATTACTTTTATGGGATGTACTTAGATGGGAATATACTTAAAGGGGATGTCTGCATCGTTGTTGGGAGTCTCTTCGAAAGACGTCCGTCCATAAGCGTTTTGGACACTTTGAACCGGTTAATTCCATCATAAAACCGCCCGTTATCAATATAGGTTAACATACCAAGCATGCTCCAGTGGTAACGGACAACTCGTAGGGATCGTTACGAGTACACACCAGTATAGTTCACGGCGGGCAATATAGGAACTATAAATGGAGTAAATATTGAGCTCGGTACTGTGTAAACTCTGGGTCCGAGTCTTCGGGTCCTATCGGATACACCAGCGCGACACTAGTGACGTCTAGCGAGACGCGCAGGGAGTATTCACATCACCCAGGGCTAAGGCTGTAGTAGTAATAGAGCTCCATAGACATACGCATTCCAGTGACAGTCAAGGCCGTGACAGGAACACGTCACTAGACATTTAATGCAACTGATACGTTGACTTATTGATTCAGAAGCTAAGAGTAAAACTTTCCACGAAAGTTTTTCGCGAGTTTATTTATGATCTCCGCACATGCTTCCAGCGCGTAGCAATCACGAGATCTCGCCTTTTCACGCGATGCCACATACTGACCGGGGCGTGAAAGAGATTGGCCACACTATATTCATATTATGGCACTGTATATTTTCTCCTCTGTGATCCAGAAAACCAACTGATATCAGGATCATACGAACACCCACGGCATAGGCACCCACTTACCTAGATAACGAGCTGGAAGGAGTAACAAAGATTGAAACAAACTAGTCAGCGCCCATGTACATATACACCCGGCCGACTTTATAACTATAACATGTGCCGGGTTGAGGTGCTTTGAGGTGGATAATCCAGAAGTTTGAATCCCGCACCTGAGGCCGTAATCCGGATCGGACAACGCAAACTCAACAGCCGGAGGAGAGGGTTAAAGGTTCAGCTAGTCCGGATCCTGGGGATGTAATCTCCGGGGAAACAGGATTCAGTATCCAGACTGCGAGTTCTCCGGAGTCCGCCGTTGCTATAGCACCGTCAGCGCCGTTGTGGTAACCCTGGCAATATCCGTTAGTGGTGGTGGCGGAGGTGTTGCCGCCCCTCCTCCTGAGATCCTGGCGGAGCTGGGGAGTGGGTGGGCGGGGGTGGGTGGGGAGTGGGGGGGGGGGGGGCGGGTAGGAGCTGCTGACAGGGCAGCGTCTGGGGATAGGGGTGGGTGTGATGACGTTGGTCCCGGATGCTAGGCCCGGTACGCGTGTGTATAGGTCCGGGGAGGGTGGGGGGAGGTGGGGGGGGATGGCAGAGGGTGGGGGTAGGGGTGATGGTGGCGGGATGGGGGTAGGAGGGGGGTAGGAGAGGGTTGGGGGTGGGGGTCATGCAACGAGTTCATACCGACCTGAAGATAGTGTGTGTGTGCTCGAGCTGGTTGGCAGAAGGAACAGGCCTTCCGGACGGTGGGTTGTTCACCAGAGAAAGTCCTGCCGGACGCTCGGACGCAGGAGCAGATCGAATCCGGATACCGGGACGCCACACTCTCGAGAGAGAATGGATCGAGGAAGGTAGGGGAGGATGGGGTGTGGCGGCGGGCGGGCCGGCCGGCCAGTGTGAGGCAGCACGAGGCTGGTAGGAAGCGGGAGGCTGGTGGGTGTTGGGGGCGGACAAGGGGGTATAAGGTCAGACGAGTGATTGGGGAGGGCAGGAGCATGGCGGGGAAAGGGGGGAGGGGGGGGGGGGGGTGAATGGGTGATTAGAGGCGCGTAACTAGGGATGGAGTGGGGGGGGGAGGTTCGTGGGCGGTGGGAGCTACGAGATTTGAACCGCCGTTGCAGAGCTGAAGCAAGAAATGTTGGGATGGAAGAGAGAGGGGGGGGGGGGGGGGGTAGGTACGTCGCGGGTGGGGCACAATGGGGAGGGAGGAGATGTTGAGGTGGACAAGGAAGACAACTGCGGCAGCAGCAGCAGCAGCGAGCAATGAGGCGTGGGGTGGGGGGGGGGGGGGGGGTGCACAAACAGAAGGAGCCTAAGCGGAAGACGTGTATGGCACGCCAAAGTCAATTTAATTAAATCCGGGGCGACTTTGCGCGCCGGTAAAAGTCACACAATATATTCGGCCAAGAGACACTCTGACTCGACCACAGTGACGCGTTTCCTGTACCATCGTCCGACAGCGGACATGCGCGGATTTCTATGGTTTGTTTCGCGGATGTGTGACATGTTAGACTTGAGAAATGGCCCCCGAAGAAGGCGGTTGAGTTCTATGCCAATCCACAAAGAATGAAATACCAAATGTAGTCGACATGTAACTGACCTTGCAAGACAAACAATTCCGCAGACTGCCAATACGAGGCGCTACCGTGACTCTGCGTGTGGGGAGTTCGTGCAACAGACCAGCACTTTTTTTTCATTTACGCCACACTATAAACAGCTAAGCTTGGAAATACAGTCAAAGTGTAAACAATTACAAAATTCAAAATTCGGAGAGACTTCAAAAACGAGGTATTTAATTGATGGGAAGCCTAAAAAGCTCCCTAATAGATATCTTTCATTTATGCACGGGTCGGCCGCCCATAGTTGCGGAGTATGGTGAGAGTTAGGGAGCGCCGTCCAGGGAGGTAAAATAAATGTCAGGTGGACGGGGATAACACAGGGCTATAATTCTACCGGTCCCCCTTCACTGTACACAAACACATAACACAAGTCCCCCCCCCCTCCCCATTCATCCTCATCGCCAAGGACCCCCATCCTCCCGTCACTCTCATGGCTAAGAATCCCCACCCCCCAGTCACACCACTCTCATCGCCCAGCCTCCCCAATCCCCCCCGCCACCCTCATGGCCAAGGATCCCCATCCCCCCCGTCACCCTCATGGCTAAGGAGCGTCCTCCCCCCGTCACTCCACCCCCATCGCCCAGCCTCCCCATCCGGCTCCATCGCCCCACCCCCACAACACCCACATACCGCCACCCGTACCTCCTATCACGCACCCACACATCTCCTCCTGCATGACCCCCTCTCTCGCCCACCCCCCCGCTCCTCCGCCAGGCGATGATCTGTAGTACCCGCCCCTCACCCCCCCCCCCAAACACACACACCCGTGATCCGGAACCGACAGTCCAACCGGGCGTCAGTCGATCCGGATCAAATCGGATCCAGACAAACTGCAGCAGCAGTCGGGTTCCAGAATCCGGGAACCTGCCACTAAATCAAAAGCGCACTCTCATGTATCCACGTAAACCCGCTGGGTAACTACGAGGAAAGGATAAAACGACCTCATGCACCCGCGACACGCAACAGAGGTGGGGTTCGAACCAGCAGTCGGTCGGTGTGCATTCAAAATACTCGGGATCTCAAGCGGGTTGTTTGGTTGTATTTCAGGACGCTTTAACAACTTTCGGTCATATTGAGATAGAAAAGAGAAGGAAGGCAGAGTGGAGCCATGTCCCCGGGGGTAACCCCCTACTCTTTGCGAAGAAGATATGGGATCTTTATCGTGCGACCACACAGGCACGGCCACAGCGGGGCTCGAACCACCGATTCACGTGGCCAGAGCACTCAAGTCGAGCGCTCTAATCTCAAGCATGGAGCGATACACTATAACCTGCACCATAGACATTGGTGCATGGGATCCCGGGACCCCCAAAGAACATTGTGAACATTATTTAGAGATTTTAATGAAAATAATTGTATCATTTAATAACAAAACGTTTAATGCTAAGTTAATCTTAACTTAACCCCGAAGTGACAATTAGTTGACAGTAATAAAAACAAACTGTATTGCCGCTATAAACCTGTGAATTTCATCTTCAGTAATCTCTGGCCGGGAACAATACGGGGGTATATATTGGACTTTGGCGGCTATATATTAGCTAACTGAGCGGAAATCTGTGTAAGCGATCGTCTCAAATCTCCTCCGATTGAGCCAGACACACAGGGTGTTAGACTTTAATGGGGTTCACCCGACAAGGAACCGGGTATAAGTAAGTAACTCATCAGACGTCGCTTCTTCCTCGGCCAGAAATAACCGAAATAACAGCAGCTGGTCGGGAGCCGCAACAGAAACACACGCGTGCAAATCTGCAGATGTCTGATTGAGGCAGTGCTAGACAAACAGGCACCTGGGCAGGCCTACTTAAAAAGGTTTTTAAAAAAAAAATTCTTCCTGCACCCCCCCCCCCCCTCCCCCACTGACATTTCCACGGGTTTAATGTAATACAGGCATGCACTTTTGCTAGACCTCGCTCTTCGGAAAACATTTTCTTAATTGATGCAATATTAAGGACCTGTTTCATCGATATCCAAATGTAATAAACTTAGTATGATTAACGATTTAGCACAGGACATATCATGGGTCATGGATTTCATGATATTTCAGTGACTTGTTTTGCGCCACCTTTGAGCTCACATGGGCTAAACCGGGAGAGTACCGGACATAATTCCAAATTCAGATGCTGAGCACAATCAAATGTCGACCCCAGTGTCTGCCGTTCTGACACTAAGAGCGCTACCAACTGATTTTTTCCCGGACACCATCAGTCCACGTTGGTGTTATTATGAGCATTAAATGTATGGATCAAGTACCCTCGATGTCTAATTATATGACAGTGAGGTGGCGAACCTGTGAAGACTGATAGTAGTTCAGTATTTATGAACATCATGTAAATTTCAGAAGAAAAAAAGATTTACACATTACAAATTATTTACACGTTGGAGTATGCCCTGCTAGTCAAGCTCACGCGGCCGGTGGGTGGTTCGAATCCCACCATGTGCAACCGTGCATGCAGGGCAAAGATTCCATGTCTCTCTTCGCAAAGAGTCTTTGGTTGATTGGTTATTCAGGACGCTTTAACCAGTTTTGGTTATATCGCGTAAATGGAGAAGGAAGGGAGAGTGAAGCCATGTCTCCGGGGGTAACCCCCTACTCACCATTTCTTTAACGAGGTTTCCCTGAAAGAGATTGCCATCTAGCAGGATTCAAAACTATCACATGTTGGACGAATATCATCTGAACGTCTTCAAACGTAAGGCCAAAACAAACCCGTCAAAACATCTCCTGTATCCGCTCCAACCCCCTCGGCTGGCCGAGACGTTATCTTGGGAGGTTGTCGCTGGGGGGCGCCACTCGTATCCAAACTCGCATATCGGCGCGACCGGAAGTGGGCAATCACGACCTCTGGTGAGCGTCCTTGTAATCTCGTAGGGAGAGTGATTGAAGCACGTGGACACCCCACAGGGGCACGTGACGTCTCAATGGTCAGTCTTACACTCGCCAGGGGGCGCTGTCTGTCTACAACTTTCGCCCACTCCATTTCCTTCGTCCACTTTACTTGCACTTTTACTGCACCCCCCGCCCCCCCACCCACACACGGCCGACCCCGTCCCTCCCTTCGTTTCTGCATTCCCTTTGGAGTTTCCCATAGCTTTCTCATCCTCATCATGGTATGTTTATGGTTTTAGCATATCCTGATAAATAATGCCCCTCCCCACTTTGATAGGAATAAGTATCGTAGGAGTAAGTAATAAATCATTCCATCTTACTACACAATCCTCCACGGTGATTTGGAGAGGGGGGTGGGGGCTGGGGGAAGCGGGGAGATGAAGGGCGAGGGTGGTCGCGTGTGTACGTGTGTATGCGTGTGTGTGTGGGGGGGGGGGGTGGGGGGGGGGTGGTGGCGCCCGGGGGGCAATAGAAGATAGCCAGTTCCTAGTCTACGTGTTTGTTGGCCTCAGCAACCGTCTGTCTTAAGTAGCTACGTTAGGCATGATACGCACACGGAGTAATCCAGGGTGGAAGAAGGAGTCTGCATTGATATAATGCTGTATATAATCCGCCCAGATAAAGGGGAATCGAACCCCCCACTCTCCGGATATATTGTGAAGTAGTTCTCACTATGCAGATGTGTTTTGACAGAACACTGGGTGGAGGCGAGCGAATTTCCCAGAAATGTCTTCCTCTTTATCGCCTCGCCTTTACTTATGGTTTGATGCAATAGCCAGGTGACGATCAATTATACAGTATGCGAAATGTTTGATCGTTATAACGCTCTATGGAGCTTTACACAGACGTAACGCATGACATTCAGGCCTACATGTATTAATAGCTGTACAGAAGACACGATCAAATAACAGCAAATTAGATGAAAATACATCCATAAATACCAAAGACATGACCAAAGACATGTTATTTCACCATTACGGATAGGAAGATATAAGATACATTGTGCGTCATGGAAGGGGGAAAACAACTTTTTTCTTCAACAGAATCAACTGTTTACGTGACATATTAACCACCCAAATCCGTCTGGTGGGATGTCTTTACAGCGTGATTTCTGACTAAGGTAGCCTCAGACAGGGGGTCTCCCAGATGGCCAGAAGCACAGCTGTTGGCCATATAGACAGCTACCAGTCAGAGCGCTGTGTGAAGCCAGCCTCTGGTACTACCTATACCGCCCCAACCGGCGGACCGACGCACCAACCATGGGAGATTATTACCAGTGTTTGTTCTGTTAGTTCCTGAGATAATAACGGTGCAGAGAAGGGAGCACAGATCAACCCCAAAAATATCTCCTGCGTTTTTCTTCTCCTCCTTCTCCTCCTCCTCCTCCTACCTCGATCTGCATGGCTCTGTGGACCACGCACCCTCCACCCCCTCCCACTCTCCTGATCTCTCTCAAACCAAGCTCCCTCGCCCCCCCCCCCCCCTGCCCCCGCGCTTCGCGCCATCCTATGGCACCCCAAACTCCGTCCATTATTATGGACCCCGCTCGCTTCCTCACCCCCACCCCCGCACCCTGCCTTTCTCCATCTTCGACGAGACCAATCACGCCGGCCTCATCCGTACCACATCCACTGGCGCTGAAAACAGCAAGTTCATCATACTTGGCCTAGCATACCATACCCTTACCACGCCACCCACCCACCCCACGCCTTTATCCGTGGCACAGGGATAACAGTTCTCCAGCACCATGCACGTGATAAGCCGTTCGCCAGAGGGAGCCGCGCTCACCGCGTCTCGCACCTGGAGGGGGTGGGGGTGGTGGGGGTGGTGGGGAAAGAGGGGCACCCATGGAGGAGGCGGCGGGGGGATCGGGGACTCCAGAACCTATCTATATACTCCCAGCTGATTTATCCATATGACAAACCGAATCCCCCAACCCAACCTCTAGCATTATTAGAACTCTAGAAACTTTCACGCCGCCACGATCCACCCCACTGTGACGGGGCCCCGCTCCTCCTAGCGGCAGTCATGTTCCACTCCCCTCCCCTCTCCTCTTCCCATCAACACACACAGGACACGTATTGCACTTAGGAATGCCCTCAGTCACGTCACAGCCTTCGTCACAGCCCACGTCACAGCCTACGTCACGACCATTACCAGTTTGTTGTGCATCACATGGCTGATCCCCTTCATTGATATATATATATATTATATATATACGTGTTATTTGATCGGTGAATTCCACTAATGTGAGGGTGCAATGTAAGAACAAATACGTATTCACACTTTGGTAAATCTCGCGACCTACTGCTAATAATGGCAGGTATTTCCTTGACGGTGTAGCTTTAGAGGCTGAAAGCTAAATATCAGGCGTGAGTACTACGTGAGCTATGGTACACTCATTCCCGAGGGGTCGTGTCTTCTATGATCACTCTCCACCACCTTCGCCCTGGTATTGCGAGCATAACCCCATCTCCTCCCCTCCACGGGGACCGGCGCGATGGCTCAGTGGGCTAGAGCGCTCGCATTGAGTGCTCTGATCACCTGAGAGCCTAACGGCTCGGTGGTTCGGTGGTTCGAGCCCCGTTGTGGCCATTTCTGTGCGGTCGCAGGATGACGATCCCATGTCCTTCTTCGCTAATAGTAGGGGGTTACCCCAGGCGACATGGCTCCACTCTCCCTTTCTTCTCCCATGGACGCGATATGACCAAAAGTGGTTAAAGCGTCAGGAATGTGCAACCACCAACCACCCCTCGCTTCACCTTGAGCGTTTCGCCCTTCCTGACCCGCTGTTGACCCCGCCACCTTCCCTATATCAGCTAACAGCGCCCTCTACGCAGAGATTATCAGACTGCCGACGCCGGCCAAGTACTTCCGGGAAGGCTATCCGCGAGGGCGCCACTGTCTCGACAGTCTGTCTGTTTGTCTATCTTCACAGCCTTTCGATCTCCATTGGCCTGCACTTCATCATTTGGTAAACAGCGAATAAACCTTCTGTGTTGATGTTTAGCACGTCCCGAATCATCGGTGTGGACACAGAACGGTGTGGACACAGAACGGTGTGGACACAGAACGGTGTGGACACAGAACGGTGTGGACACAGAACGGTGTGGACACAGGCCACGACCAGTTCGGGTGGAGGGATCGATTCTCCGTGTGTCATGAAATAAAATGAATTGCTCGTTTTATGCCGCTTTCGTGCTCACAAGGGACAAACTGGGCCAAGGAACCTCCCGGGTCGATGAAGGATGAATGGATGAACACGGATGATACATGCCCCAGATGAGGTGCCTAAACCGGGATTCGAACCCAGGACCTATTGAGGCACTCAATAACTTAGTTAAGTGAACAATTATACAAGGCAAATCACCCTGGCGGCTGAGAGCTTATGACGAAAATTGACGTCTGATGACGCATGGCTGACGGACTAATACACGGAGTCATGTTGCGTATTTCAAGCCAAACCAGGACTATCTGGGTGGATTATTAGGGCCCCTGAGGGGGGGGGGGGGTAGCGATATCGCGTGTCGATTTCAAAAAAAACGTCCATGTCGTGTGTCGATTTTAAGAAAAGGTCCATGTCGCGTGTCGATTTTAAGAAAAGTTCCATGTCGCGTGTCGCTAAGTCTTATGTCGCATGTCGATTCTAAGACAACCCCAATGTCGCGTTGTCGATTTTAAAAATCGCCGTGTCGCCGTGTCGAAAAAGCCCCTCTGGGGCCCTATTATTAACGGAATGAGAACGGTTCGTGGATTTAACAAGAGAACTGTCACCCAAGGAAGATGACGGAAATGAGCATCTCACTCACACCACGATTCCCGCCCCTCCCCGCAGCACAAACTCCCGTCTCGGGGTCGTCTCGCTGCGTATTTTAAGCCACACCGGGACCGCCTAGGTGGATTATTAAGGGAAATAGGGCGTTCCTTAGCTTTAACATTGGGTTCCCCGCTGCCTGGAAGAGCCGTTTGACGAAGAAATCTCACAGATCTACGTGACTCAAACATGTCCACGACGGACAAATATCTGCGGTCTAGTGCGCTAGCCACTACACCAGGGACCCAAATGGGAGCCCCCGACTCTCGCGTGGCAAGAATCGGGGTTAGCTGCCTCGCCTCTGCACAACACTCAGGACTGTGTTCGTTATTTGGTCAGTGCATGAAACCGGTTATCCTGCCGTTTCTCACTTTATCCCTATTATCGCTCACGGACCCAACTATTGGCAAATACCAAGCAAACGCCTCGCTAAATCACGTGGCCGATTGTTCGCGGTGAGTCATTTTCAGGATTGTTCGCATTCGCAGTTCGCACATCGCGCAATGAATTGTGGGAGTTAACGTGGCGAACATACCTGGGAGTTTGGGTACGACGTGTCTACAATATAACGATTCGTTCACTTTGTATGAAAGCGGTTGGGCAGGGAGGTGATAACTGATGGCCTCATAAGTACATTAACAGGTGATACGTGCAGTATATCAGTCATTGATTACACATAGATGGTTCAATGGAATGTTTGGTATATGCCACTTTATAGGAACTTATTACGTGGCATGCCTGGATTCACGCGAAATTCGCTCTCTCATTGGTCGTTTCAATACATTCAAATCACATCGCTTTCTGATTGGTCGATTGACTAACAGTAAAAGACCCTCGCAATCTGATTGGATGACTGATCAGATTTAGAAGCACGCCAGCCATGTGATGGGTCGATTCGATCAGAACTATGATAAATATATATCATCAACCCTCATTGATTCATCCACAAATATCAAGAGAATATATCAGCCAGACAAACGCGCTAGATTTCATCACAGCGAATATTCCCGGCCACACAAAGTCAAGGCATCCGCCGAATCTGGCCATAACACACGTGATCTATCTTCGGTCTTCGCTCCGGTGTATTCAGCTGAGTGTGGGCTAATTTCCTCCACGTTATATATGGGTTACAGCCGGCCTTAACTATGCCGGAATGCGTTGAGGAACGGACCCGACGAATGCTTCACGGCCTGGTCGTCTTAAAGCGAGTCTGTCTGCCCCGTGAATGAACTAAACATTATTAATCTCCAGGGTCGAGAGCCCGGGCGGCCGAGCCTCAGTTGCCTGGTTTCGGCGTTCAACAACGAGCAAGCACGTACCGGGACCCCCCTCCCCCCCCCCCCCCCAAAAAAAAAAAAAAAAAATGGAGCGCCACAAAAATGCACTTGCGCATGCGCAGTACCCACCAGCGGTATCTCCCGCATCCCGATCTCTTCTCATTGTGGTAAAATAATAGGTACGGGAGAGACAAAAACAGTTTTAAAAAAGTGGCAGTGCCTAAGTTACTCCAATGAATTTGATAATTATCGGTGTTCTGGGTGAAAGTTGAACGACAGTTAACGTATCTGGTTTGAAGTGGAACGAGGCTGCAAGTAAGTCAATAGAGATAGAGGTAAATAGAAGGCAAAAAAGGGACCGAATTTGTAGATACTATGTGTCCTGAATTGAAGTGACTGAATATGCCAGTGACAGACGATGGGTGTGGATAGTGTGGTCGTAGCCTGTAACCGACACTTCTCTGACTTTGACAACACTTTTATCTTAAATGGTCTTATCTGAGGGCACTTAAGGGGAAGGCAAAATGATTATGTCCTCAAGATATTTCTGCTTTCTTTATAAATGCAATAGATAACACAACGGGATTGTCGCAAGTACGTTAAAGATAGAGAGTACAGAGCCCTAACAGAAAGGTAATATTTTTATATTTCTAACTCTATCGATCGAAAATAGGCAATTAACACAAAAACATATCATTTTGCCGTGGACGTATCGTTAACAGTGAACTCAGGTGACCCCCGGAACACGGACCTCGCTTATATCTAAAGGAAGCTATACGCGCCACCATTACAGCGATCCAGCTCTGTCGTTTCCCGTGTGAACAAATATATCGGGCCTTTCCAACAGCGCGAAACACGAAGAATATGCGCCAAAAAAACATAAACGGAAATTTCTTGCCACTCAGCGCGGAGGCTCGACTGTTAAAGCGACTCATTTGTTCTTCGGTTGCCACAACAAGCCCGCGGGATTCAGCCATGCGGAGATTTATCTCACGCGTTTCGGAATTCCAGACCACTCAGCCCCTTTAACCCCGTTTTTCATAACCTCGTTTATAGTCTCACATGTTCTAGACTCATTCGTTAGATGGCGCTGCAGCACAAACGGTACATAATGTTCTATTTGACTTTGTAGGACTAAATGAATAATTCGAAATAAGTGGTTTTAGGGGGGCTTTTGTTTTTGGGAGGGGGGGGCGGGGGGTTCTTCCTGGTATTTACGCTTTGTGGCTGGTATTCGGTAAGAATCCACAGTACGTACGTGGATCATACTGTAGGATCAAGAAGGTGGTTACGCTTTTGGACAACACTGTCATCTGGTCACAGAGTCAACGCAGTTTGCATGAATGGATAGAGAACTGGCGTTTTTGCGCCACTTTTGTGCACGTTAAGGCTAAATTGAGCCCCAGGCACCATATGGGACACGAGGATGAAGGTATAAACGACCCCAGACACTTACTTCCATGTGAGGACTGACCAGCTGCCCGAAGACAACACACACAATGGGCTGAACAATTTTGGATTTTTAGGTCTCCATTTTGCACTTTTGGGTCATATATAGGTCACATAGGTGACGATACCTTGGGGATATGATACGTATCATAGCGGGTCCATAGACTGAACGCATGTGTCCCCCAATCCCCAATATCGCAATTCGAGAGTGGTACATGTATAGTGTGCTCGGCCACAGGAACAAATGTGTCCGGGTAATTTCAGCCCGGGTCTCGAATTGGGGTAAATCTTGCCCAATAGTCTGATCTGGCCGTCAACGCTCCATGCCCTGAGATGCACTGAGGACCTGCTACGCGCGAACGCAGACTTCCCTGATCACTATGCTTTTCACCTCTCCCCCAGGTTTATTGGAATCAATATGCATGAGGAGACAACGAAACTGGAAACACAGCACCATAGATATTAGCTTGGTCTGCGGTTGCATTATGATAATAAAGTCACTTAATCGGCGTCAAAGGCTCTCAACACCTGGCTACAACAAGCAAGACGATTCCCTAGAGGTGTCATCTACTCTTATATAAACAGAAGTTAGTGTCATCAACATACACGATGGCTCAGAACAAATTCAGACAAAGCAACGAGTAAAATAGAACAGTTCGTAAAAAGCAGGATTCGCATGGCATACATGGCGGCATTATGACAGGTTGGTCACTGATTCTAAAGTTACCAATACGCATACATTTCTATCCATTGGCCATGCAGTGCAACATATTAATAACATAAGGGTAGATGATATACGCAAATAGTACTCACCGGAACGCCATTCTTGTCTGAAAACAAAAACAAAAAAATAAACTACGTTAATATCAATGGTGTACATCAATAAAGGCGGCAGTTTATAATGTGTATCAACTCCTTAAATGATGCAATGTGTTTAAAAAACGAAATGGCGGTTGGTTGGTTGTGTATTTATATAGAAATATATAATTTATATACAACTCCACTGTCACCATTGACTTCAATCGGCACCTCCTCAACACCAATCAAGATAATAGACCGATCCACACTCCGACACTAAGCCCCGCCCACGCTTGAGTCCTTTTTACTTAATCGTGAGTATGAAATTGACAACCATAGCTGATGGTAGATACAAGTGATAAGTACTCATCTCTGAAACTGACAAGAAAGTGACCCGCTACTTTATTTGCTCGACTTGTTTGTCCGACATAACGCCCATGGAAGACTTTTTTCCCCCGCACGATTGGATAAAAGCAACAGTGACGTCAGTGAATGACTGACAGTCTGGATAGGTCTATTCGTACCCATCGCGAAGCGGACTCACCAGTGACGGTCAGCCGAGAGCTGCACGCTGTCTTGCCGTGCTGGTTGCGCACGACCACTTCGTACACGCCGTCGTCGTCCGGGAAGACTTCCCTCAGGTCAAGTCGTACCCTGGACCCATCGAACGTCTGTTTGTACTCTGTACCGGCTCGCAGCAGGATGCCGTTCTTATGCCACAGAGCCATCGGTTTCGGTTCCTGTGCCGTCGCCACGACGCACGACAGTGTCGCTTTGGCGCCATCGACGGCGACGACGTCAGACAGCGGTGTCGTAAACACTGGGGGACCCGCCACGGGTGTCGCGTCATCGTTCTCGTCGTCGTCGCTGTCACTCTCAGAATTGTCTGTAAACCCGGGATATAGAAGTATGTACAGGCCATGTAATACATATATATATCATTAAGTAACGTCCATCAGCCTGTGGTGGAAAAAATCGATCAAAACATTGATAGATTTTAGAGTGGGAATAATCTATCAATATATTGATAGATTTTAGAGTGGGAATAATCTATCAATATATTGATGGATTTTTTTCACCACAGGCAGATGAACGTTAATTAAGGATGGTTTTAATATCGTCTCTTTTGGAGTGACAACATTAAAGGGGCCACTGATAATACCTTAGGATAATCCCACTTGGTTTTCACCTCCTTACTAGTCACATCATTACATATGTGGCTATTAGTTACGCAGAAACAATCACTTTCATTTGTCGCCTCTGTAGCCGTGTGATTATCGTTCCTGGATCAGTAAAAACGCAGTTTGCATAGTCCATGGACTTTACATGTAATCTACGTGATTGTAAACGTTTCGAAATAAATAACACTGATATACAAAATAGGATTCATATATAATGCGTGTAAGGTGGCGTTACACAACCCTTTACCTATGACTGTGAGCTTGATACTAGAGCTGATTTCCCCGGCGTCGTTCCGCACGACCAACTTGATGGTTCCCGTATCGTCCAGGTACACTTCCTCCATGCGTAACCTAGCAACGGAGCCATCGTAACTCTGCACGAAGTCTCCGTCGTCGTCAGGAATGACGTCATCATCTTTTATCCACGTCACAGACGGCCGAGGCTGACCAGTCACGTGACACTCCAACGTCAGCGGATCCCCGAGCATGATCTCCTTGCAGGACGGAAGCGGTCTGGATATGACGGGCAGGCGGTGACGTATTTCCGGTTCCGGTTTAGGCGCTGTTGGTCGGATTCGATCTTTTCTGCCAGGGTTCGGTGAATCTATGGGAATAGGTGATAACATGTGAAAGCATGAATTCACACAACATACCCACGCAAATGTACCTCAAAATATGATGAATATGGTACCCAAAGAAGTCCACAGTATATCCTGAACAAATACATACTGTCTGTCACGCAAACACTGCTGTTAAAGAACAGAAGTTTGGCACTTGAAGAAGATTACACTAAGGCGGCCATGCCACTAAGGTTAAGGGACCGTATTCCTAATCGCCACATAGGCTACGCCACTAGACTCAGCACTAAGTGGAAGATTTGTCGAGCCGCGATCGGGTTCAAAATACATAAGTAGTCACCCAAGAGGTGGATTTTCTGAATTAAAAAAGCGTTAAAATTATATTGAAGATGATTTCTTAACAATGATCACCACCTCAACGAGCTGGTGAGGCTAAGACGAAAATGCCCTATTCGTTCGTAACTTACGAGGGAATTACGAGGGAATTATGAATACTCCAGGCTCCAGGTCTGCCTACCTGTGACGGTGAGCAGACATTCCGAACAGGCCTCTCCGGCGCTGTTGGTCGCCCGGACGGCGTACCGACCGCTGTCCTCCGCCATGGCGTCCGCCAGGCACAGGGACGCCAGCGTCCCGTCATAGCTCTGCCGGAAGTCGGCCGACGGCTTCAAGAGGCGGCCGTTCGTGTACCACGTCACTTCCGGTTGCGGCCGGCCGCAGAGTCGACACGTCAGCGTCACGGGATCGCCGTCGCTGACGCGTACATCGGTGAGGGGGTCGAGCACCATTGGTGGCATCGGGTTTGTTAGCTCTGGGGGTCGACATGTGTAGTGGTATGTATTAGTATTATGAGCCACAAAATTTACCGTCGCAACTTTTAGTGAGTGACAGGGTCTGATTTGTCTTCACCGAAGCCGCATCAAACGAACTTATAGCGCAACATATATATATGTATACCTTACTAGAATGATTTCAATTAACACTTAAAGTATATAGTGTATGCCAAGATACAAAAGCCCGCCCAGACATCTTAACATAGATAAAAATATTATAGTATCTAAAAGCATAACCCACGGTCTGTTAAAACCCATGATTCAGTAGCCTGAAAACCGAGATTTGTTCAGCAACAATAAAATTCCTATACATATGTAGCGCCCTTCGACACTAGACACTTCATGTCTCTCTGGAGAACGAGAAGTCACTTACGTATAATCGAAAGCGAGGCTGAGGTCTCGGCGTCCCCCCGATTGGCTTGCACGACACATCGGTAATCTCCGTCATCGTCCGGAAAAACCTCCGCCAGGCGGAGTGACACTACGTCGCCATCACGTGACTGCCGGAACTCCTCCGAGGGTTCCAGCAGGTGCTGGCCGCGGTACCAGCTCACAGTGGCCGACGGTGGCGCCGCCACGCGGCACCGGAAGCAACAGCTGCCTCCATCCAAGGCTTTCACGTCGGCGAGAGGTTCCGTGATCTCGGGAGGTTCTAACAACAAGAACCAAACAGTGAACGGAATCATCCAATTAATGCGCTATTATAGTGCTAGAGTTTGCGTAATGAGTATTGTACTTCCAATTATTTAATCGCTGGTATACGTAGAAAATATGAACAAACTTGCGTAATGAGTATTGTACTTCCAATTATTTAATCGCTGGTATACGTAGAAAATATGAACAAACTTGCGTATTGAGTATTGTACTTCCAATTATTTAATCGCTGGTATACGTAGAAAATATGAACAAACTGACTTTTTTTCTACAGTTTGTTCTTCTATTGGTGCTCGACCGCTCAATGTACGCGTTCCTATTTGTATAAAGGGGGGGGGGGTGGTAAGTGATAGCGTCCCCCCCCCCCTGCCGAGACCCATGGCCCGAGGCATCCCAAGCTTGAGTCTGCATCCCCAGCCACTGTTTATCACCGCCGGGTTTGTCAAGTTCAAGAAAAACCCCCCCGCCTGGTCGTTTGTTTTGCAAACCTTTACCACAGGAACGAGGGACTCCTCCGCCTCTGCTTATCTAAGTTGCATGCTTAGGCCTAAGTTGCTGGTGCCAAATAACAGAAAGTAAGCAATGTTTGTTTTTCAAATGAAGGAAGAAAACAGTAAGTTAAAGAGTTTGTTTCTATTCTTTCTTGCACGAGCATTAAGCACTACTTCTGCTCAGTTTGCGATGGAAAGTGTAATGCATATGTTTCTTAGATGAAATAAACCTATTAAGCTTATCACAGTGTAGTAACACAAAAAAAACCAGACAACAACTCACCTTCATCATCCTCTGATGAGGACGAGGCAGCGGTGCCCGAGTCCGAATCCGTCCCCTCATCTCCCTTCACGAACACCATCTGCGCACTCTCCGCGCTCTGCTGCCCCCTGGTGACCGAAAACGAGTCCTGCTCCACCAGCACGTCGCCAGAGACGTAATGGCGTTCGCCAGGCGGCGCCACCGCTCGGCGACTCACCGCCTTGCGCTCGTAATAATCCGACCCGTGGCGCGTCACCTTCTTGCTGGTCGTGATGACGTCATGCTCCTCGTGGTGCGTCCCGCCGGCCGTCGCGTACCGCGTCTCCGTCACCGTCTCGCGCGCGTACATCTCCGACTGACTCGGCGTCCGCGTCTGCAGCGTCTTCACGGTCACGTGACGCGTGCCGTCGCGGCCGTCCTCCAGGGGGAGCTCCTTCTCCAGGATGGTGGTCAGACCCTCGTGGGGGAGGACAGTTCCCGATCCAGACCCCGAGCCGCCGAGGCTGAACCTGAGGCAAGAATATCCCGGTGTATATGTGAGACTATATATGACTATGACGCGCAAATGCACGTGATATTATTGTATATCAATCAGACGTGATTTGACGCGAACTGGGGGGTGGTTGACATGGTAACGCATGCAGCCTAGCGGGTGTGGTGGTTAATAGGGTGCTCGGAATTGTGAAAATCCCTCTGCCAGGCCAGCCACCGTGTCCGGGAGTTCGCGCCGAAGTCTATGTGTGTATACAGAGTAAAGATCCCATATCACTCTTCGAAATGAGTAGGTTTGTTAGGCCTACCTATTTCTCCGCTCTATCCATTCGGTCCTCCTCAACCACTATTCAAAACAGTGTCCTTCTCAAGCCAACCACGTACACTCTTTCGTCTATATAGACATTGACTGCATGGATCATCTATGTATGAAGGCTTGCAGCGTAAAGACTGATCAAAACTCATACCACATATACCACCTGTCACTGCCATTATATAGCCACATTCATTGATCTAACCTATATAGCATCCACATACATTACACGGTTAAACAGCTGTACTACAATTCAACTTCACTTTATTCGAAACGGCACGCGGATCAATGGTTCGAACCCCGCTGCGGCCATGTCTGTGTGGTCGCAAGATAAAGATCCCATGTCCTTCTTCGCAAAGAGTAGGGGGTTACACTCGGGGACATGGCTCCCCCACGCTCCCTTCGTTCTCCCATTGACGCGATATGACCAAAAGTGGTTAAAGTTTCCTGAACATACAACCAACCATTTTATTCGACTGAACTCGCCGCGCTGAATAGAACAATGAGTTGAAATGTACAACAGAAGCACGCTACCGAAAGATACACATCGCTACATACCTGACCGAGTCATACACTGATGAGTCCTGCTCACTCGTGACGTCACCATTCATTTCGGACGCCATCTTGGCTGAGCTGTACTTCCCATCTGCAAATCGCAAAATCAACAGAATTAAGTCTATGTTCAGGACGGAGTGTATGAACGAACCAGGAGAGTTTGAATACAACAGTTACCTGATACCTCATTTAGGCAAAACTGGGCGAGGACTCGGTCTAATCGTCATTATGGCATATTCGGTGCAGAGAGCCATCTTCAATGTCGGGTCGGGTCGGGTCTATACGCAGCTCTACAGGTCACCTAGCTAACTATACAAGCTACTACCAGTCTGTGTCACGCTGCCAATTTCATTATACTTCCACCGACCTGCTTAACATATATGAATATCTCACTAACCATTGTCAGTTTTTCCTCTGAGAGACTGCATCAGCGCACATGACGAGAAGTCAGAAGACAATGTTATCGCATTATGACTAAGCAAGCAAGACAAGACAAGTCTCCCCACACTGCACGCGAATGCTAATTTTTTTCATCGTCGTTGGACAAGTTGCTGTCCCCCAGTGTACCGCTGGCTGGTACACCGAACGTTAGGGGGTAGGCATCCACTGAGGCCGTATTCTTAAACTACACGTAGCTAACGCACATGCATTTTCGTCCTAGACCCACCAGATCGGTGCGGTGTTGTTCATGATGAAGAAATCATATTCAATAGAATGTTATCACTTGCTTAGTTCAGAATAGCTTTTTGAGCCCGATAATCGCCCCACAAAAGTAGCGCTAAGTAGATTTGCGTAACCTAAGTATTCTGAATACGCCCCCGCCCCTTGGAGCCGTCTCCACGGGCTAGCTCCGCGCTCACCACAAAAAAACTACTGTTTTTTTATCATGCACCCGGGATAGTACAACTCACTGACACCCCGTATACAAAATTCAATGCCGTTTACTATGATGCGTCTCCGAGACATTACGAAAGAGTCTATACCATATGTGTGCCACAGGTGAGAGTCGAGCTCATTGCACTGTCAATGCGGCTTAAAACTAAGTTAACCAATCGAATCATTTCGCTGTTGACTATGTTTTCATAAGTAAGTGGAACCAGGCATATCTTGCTTCTGGGACAACACTAAATGTCAATCTACGACAAAGCTAAGTGTGGAATTCTATTATGACGTCATCATCGGATGCTCCCTGCAGGGCTAACACTATATATAACATGTCGGGTAACCCAGTGCGTGAATTATAGCCAATATAAGGGACATTCTCTAGTTATCTCAACGCGTGTTCATAAACGCCATATAATAAATAGCAGATGCGATTTGGGCTGTGAACCGCCTTAGATACATAATCTTACCCTTTATTTGTTGTCTGATCTTCCTTATTTCTGATCGCAACTGCCGTCTTCTGTCGAAGTCATAACTTCCGTCGAGCTTAAGAAAAAAAAGATTACGACGCCATAAATTTACACGTGACAGACTATTACACTGTGTGCCCGCAGCTATACTGCAGGAACGGACGCTTTAACTCCGTCCCAGACACGACATTCCCATTACCAGCGCGTGGCATGGGGAGTGACAATGTCATTAAATTTATCTTTGTTACGTAACACGACGACTTGGAGCGGGTGTGAATTCATGTTCACAGCCCACGACTTAGAAAAAACAAAAAAAAAAGACGCCGGGACAGACGCCACCTAGGGTGCACTGAATCAACTTCCGGTTTTCCTCCATTCCTCCTCACTTGGGACAGCTGTAGCAGCGGAAAGGTACACAACATTGACGAAAACCTAAGCAAAACTTCGGTGTCCGCGTACTGCCTTTCTCTTTTTCATCTTCTATGACAATACAGCAAGAAAATTCAGGCTTACCTCTTCCTCCATTTCCTTCATACTTCTCTTCTGTAGATAAAATAGAAAGGTTTGTTTTAAAAATAACGGTTTAACTGCGGTAAAGCTGAAGAATGTTAACATTCAAGTACATCAGTATAAATCTGGCCACATGTGACACTGTGTTATGGGTTAGTACGACCATCTAGATACACAGCGACAAGACTCGACAGCAGTAGTTTTACTGAACCAAATTTTAGGGTCATGTGGGGAACGGGTGATGAAAACAACGGTGGGCGAAAAAAAGAATGAGAGGGCGAAGTGAACAACTAACAGGAGGTAGGTCACGTCAAGTTTGAGTGAAGTCTAATATATATATTTTTTAACACCATTTTCATATTGTCGAACCAGGCAAGAATTGTGGAAAACAACCTCTAAAGACTTAGTGACACAGATAACGTTTTGGACTGAGCTTGTACTAAAATACCGGGATTGATACATCCTTAGGGTATGCATGTGAATTTCAATTTGCGAAACCTGCGTAAACATGGGTTCAAGCCTATCCACAGCGTCTTTGTGAGAATAAATATATTTTAAGCGCTGCATACAATATAGTGTTTACATATAATTTTCATATGAGTGCTGTAGTGAATCCGCAATGCCTAATAACATTACCTATTGATATGATGTCAACATCAGTGTCTGTCAGCGTACATACGCGACACGTTATTATTTAGAGGTACATGCACGCTACTTGCTCATCATATTAAACGCGTATCTGACCGTGCGTTACATAGACGGAGAGTTTACATGAGAATCTATTATATATAGGTATAATCATATACAGGTTTATGCAGGCAAACTACGAACTGGAAGACCAAAGCAGCACTATACGAGGACATAATAATTATAGTTGTATTGTGCCATGCAAAGCGGCAAGTATCGATTTGGATGTCACCATCAGACCAAAAAAAAATAGTCATTCAATCAAGTTTAGAAGTAAGGTGGCATAAAACTGAAGCGATTTGCCCCCCCCACTCCCCGCCCCCTCCCCGCCCCCGCCCCTCATCGGTGACAAATTGACAGGCACTTCTGACCCGCAACCGGCTGCACATAGAGTAATCACCCAGCTCGCTAGGTGGAGCTAGTTGTCACTCCGGGGTGAAAAAAAGGAGAGTTAAAACTGCGAATTTAGCGAGCGTTGGGAGGAAAACGCACGTCGGGTTAGAACTTTAGTGTAAACAACCGCCCATAAACTCAGCGAACATAAATGTGTCGTCTCGAAGAGACAGGGAGCAGCCAATATGTAGTTGTTCTAAGTGGCTAGATGGATGGATGGCAGGTCGCCTTCCCAGAGGCCTGTGTCCCGGGGTCACTACGAGAGGCGGGGGAGGGGGGTCTATCTCCAGTGTTGGGTCGGAGGGAGGGAGTGGCGGAGTCTATATCTCCAGGGGCGGGCCGGAGGAAGGGAGGTAGTGGCTCGAGGGGTGATGTAATCCTACACATTATCGTGCAGTGAAAGTATCCACTTACGACCGACCACCCAAGGGAAGGGTAAAAACAAAACATGGGGGTGAGTCGTATGTCGAACGTTCGTGAAGGCGATAATAGGGGTATGTTCCGCACTATTTCTCGTATATGTACTAGAAGGGATGGAAGGAGGAAAAATGTTTCAGCTCCCCATTAAATGGCATGATATATGTCGTATAACTGAGTGTCTCGATTTAATGTACGGTTATATCGCCGACCAACACTGGGGCAATTAGGCGGGGTCTCTTGGGTAGACATATTTAAGATGATTTAGTGAAGGTTATTAGTAGCTTTTACACAATGAATTTAGTGTATTTTCGTCTATGCTCTGGCATTAAATGGAACGAATGGTGACAATGACTGCCAGTTAATACATGGTGACGTACTTACCAATTCATCCAGCGTAGCCAGAATTCCCTTGCCGACCGAGTCCGCGTGTGACTTGACCACTTCCCGTTCGGGTGTCGCCATGGCAACGTTTTGCCGCTTCTGCTGCTGAAGCGTGGATCTGAACTTGGGCGAATGATTCCCGCGTCTGTTCAGAACGTGAAGCTTGGGTCGCGGTGCCTGGGTCAAAACCGGGGTCAAAACCGGGGTCAAAACCGGGGCCGGGGTCGGGGCTAGGGATGGGGCCGGGGCTGGGGTGGGCGTAGGAGTGACCCTGACCAGATTCCGTGGGGGTGCCGTACAAGTTGTCGTGGAGGCGTTAACGGCCGGCTGCCAGGATTGGAAGGCCGGCGAGGCGGGAGGGGCAAAACTGACCCCGAACTCCTTCGGCTGGCATTGGGTCGTTTCTGCGAAGGTGAGTGAAAAGAAACAAGAAAAAACCGTTAATTACTTAACTATTTTATATCGAACTCAATCAAACATGGCTGGGAAACAGTCCGATGCAAAGTCTGAAACGATATGTCAAACAGTGCACAGACCCATTGGTCTGCGGCACAGACCCATTGGTCTGCGGCACAGACCCATTGGTCTGCGGCACAGACCCATTGGTCTGCGGCACAGACCCGTTGGTTTGCGGCACAGACCCATTGGTCTGCGGCACAGACCCATTGGTCTGCGGCACAGACCCATTGGGTCTGCGGCACAGACAACCATGGCTCAATATTGCTCACGCCTTACACTTGCTCCAATAATCGACTTCGAGTAGGCTGGCACGGAAAACAATTGGGCCACTTAACATTATTTCCCAATAGCTCACGTGTTACTCACCCCTGACACCAGGAAGATGGAAACATGGAAAATAATTGACCCACCTAATGTATCGTGGTCAGCGGTTTTCGCTTCGACCACCACGCTGTCCAATTGATTCCACACCATTGTACCCTGAACCGTAGACGAACTCCGAGGATTTCAACCAGCTGAGATCTGTTATGACGACTGGGTGTAGGCTTCACTGCGACTGGTGGCATTTAAACTCGGTATTTATACCCGAGACGGAACAGTGTCGTCATTTTATACACGTAAAATCTAAAACTAGGGACAAGAGGACCAAGCAAAGAAGTGCAAGTTTTTAAAAGTAGAGTAACAGCGTGATGGAAACGGAGATGTCTATAAATAAAGCCCTATTCCAAAAGGAGATATCCCTGATAAAGATAACGCACGCTTGGGACCGCAAACAGAGGTATACATTTCCACCGTTGACTGTCGTCAAATTGTTTTTAAACCGATTTAAACTTCAAATACAATAGGGGTGAGTAGGAAGTGAGCGTTTCTGCGTGTTGAAAGTCACGTGCGCCCGATGAAGTTGATTGGTGTCGTTGAAATACACCAATCTCTGACGTTATATTATCGCATTTCTGACTTTACCTCTGCCATGCAGTCAGCATGTTCCAGTCGCATGCTGCAGTGCTGATGACTCGATATCATTACCAAAGAGCGTATATGAAAAAGTAGTTCGCTGGTAAGCATGTTGGCAAGCATGTAACCAATATATAGCGAAACTGCACCAGTTTACATGAAACATCTATGCTGGTTTGATTTAAAAACGAATTAATCTTAGGGCTCTGAAAGGGAGGGGGGGGGGGCAGTGTCGGTTTTTTTTTTCAAAATTCTCAGTGTCGAATGTCGATATTTCAGGACGTCCCGTGTTTTTTTTTTAATGCCACTAGGTCGATGTCACTTTTTTCGGTAAATGGGGGTCAATGTCGAATGTCTTATTTTTCAAATATGTCTGTGTCGCGTTTCGCCATTTACCCCTTCCAGATCCCTAATCTTGCATTTTTACACATTTCTTACTTGATACTTTGTCCAACGCAGATGCAATGGACAAAGTAAATGCCTCGAAACGAGCTCTACAAATGCCATTTGTAACATAATCCATAGTTAAAACGCCCAAGTTCTTAGCTTATTTGGTTTTTATTGCAAGCAAAGAGAAATATCGTCCGCTCCACGTTAAAGATAAACCAAATTACGTCGCGGGTGACCTTCGCAACCGCAGACACACGTGCCGTTAAAACGGTACGTTGCGTGGGTGGCACTGCAGGGCTGACGTGTCATTTTTGTGGTGAGGTAGGCCTGGTGGCTAGGTTTTCCCAGGGGCGTGTGTTACACGGGTTAGTTCACATAAGATAAGATAAGATAAGATAAAGTTTTATTTAACGTCGGTATGTAAAAGTCAACAATAAACATTAGCACACGTGCTATTGACCGACAATGATAAAATGACATGAGCGGATGAGATATATATACATATGACAATGACAATATAACAACTTTTGCATCTCATAAAACCTTACCCATTAGCTATGTTACATAATGTGCACGAATTACAGTTACACAAGAACACATCCGAGGTTGACAGCGTTGTTTTAAATTCCTTGGCAGATTTGGCTAACTTCGTTTCCTTGTTGAGCATGTTCCATAGCTTGCTACCTTGATACTTCAATGAATTATGGCCATAAGCTGTTGTCTTAACGCGTGGCATACATACATTTGGCCCATTTTTTAAAATGTAATTGTTTTCCTTCACGTTATACATGTCATGAAGATAACTAGGCCCAATCTTGTTGATACTCTTGTAAACTTCTAATGATATGCAGCGCAATCGTTCAACATATAGCAATGGTCTACCCGCTCTCTTCCTCAACTCTGCGTATTCTGATCTAAAGTCATTAAACACATACCTCAATGCCCGCTCCTGTATCTTTTCAATCTTACGCATATTTTTCATATCACAAAAATGCCATACAACGGGACAATAATTAAAATGTGAAAGAATAAAAGCATGAAATAACGTAAGTTTGCTATCAACATCCATTAATTTAGAAACTCTAGCTAAAACATTGAGACTTTTTCCAGCCTTCTTGCATAAACTTGATATATGGTTGCCGAAAGTTAACCTAGCGTCCAGTTGAATACCTAGTAGTGTTACTTCCTGTTGTGCTGCCAGTTCGGTTCCAGAAATCGAAAACGATCTGTGCTGACTTAATTCGTTTCTCTTTTCAAACACGATTGCCTGGTACTTACTTGGGTTCGCTTTCATGTAATTGTCGACGAACCACGTTGTTATCTCCGATAACGCCTTCTCTAGAGTTACTTTAACCTTCTTAAACTCCTTACCTTGAGCCGCCACAGTATTATCATCAGCATAATTATACTTATCGGTTCCCCGTGCGGTGGATACAAGCAGGTCATTCGTAAATACATTATACAGATGTGGACCAAAAACAGATCCCTGTGGTGCTCCTTTCTTGAGGGTAAGCCACTCGCTCCGATTATGTCCTAGTTTTACCCTCTGTTCGCGGTTCGTAAGATAGCTTGCAACTAGCGTACATGATTGTTTACTTATGCCATAAGCGTTCATCTTGGTAATCAATAATCTGTGTGGAAGACAATCGAATGCTTTTGAGAGATCCATTAGTATAGCTCCCATAACTTGATTATTATCTAATGCATTTTTGGAGTCTTCAACTAAGCGCATCAGTAGGCTTTGACAACTGTGTCCCTTTCTAAACCCAGATAGTCTGGGTGATAACCTGGGTTCCATAAAGGACATAAGCTGGTCACACAATATTTTTTCATATATCTTGGAGATACAGGGAAGAACACTTACTGGTCTGTAGTTTTCCTTATTTAAGTTGTCCTTCTTCAGCGTATTTTAGTTCTTTTGGAAACGTATTACAATTAATCGTCATATTTAACACATACCTTAATGGCTCACACAGGATGGCAGCTCCCAGCTTGATAAGCTTCGGAGGTATCTTGTCGTAGCCACTAGCCTTCGACACGTCAATGCCTTTAAGTGCATTGTATATTTCGTGGCTACTTACTGCCCGAAAGTTAAAAGTTTCCGTTATACCTTGGTTACCTTCCTTTATAGCCATAACGGATTTATGATCTTTGTGAAAAAGAAGGGTTTCGTCTATTGGTTGATCATCTGGTATGTCATCTAGTTGGCCTATGTCTTTGGCAACGTCTATGAAATATTGATTAAATATGTCACTTACCTTTGATGGATCTGATATTATTTCGTCTCGCTCTTTCAGTAACACGTTTCCGCTGCTTACGTTTTTTCTTGATATCAGTGGTTTTACAACTTTCCAGAATTCCTTCCCGTTAGTCGTAGCTTCGCTACATTTCCCCTTTCTGTACTTTTGCATGCTTACTTTCCGAAGACGTCCTATGAGATTCCTTTGCTTTCTGTATTGTTCCCAATTCTCTTGGCTACTCAATTGCTCGTACTTCCGTCTCAGCATATTTTTTACATTTATGGCTTTGCAAAGATGGCTATTCATATAGGGCACACAGTTATTCTTAACTACCCGTTGCTTGGTTGGTGCATGTCTATCAACGACCTCTTTGATCAATGTGCTACAAAACCAATATGAATCATCAACATCTTCAAAGACTTCACCTACATGAAAAGGTACCGATGCTAGATCGTCTTTGTATTTAATCTTACCTTACCACCCTGTCCGCGGGGAACACCGGGTTACAGGGCATCCGGAGGTACTGGAAAGCTTTGAACTACTCGCCAAGCATTTAATACATTAATTATTAGAATTACCGAATATATTCCTTGAAGTTTAAGGATGGTTAAGCTGTTGAGATATATATACATATATATATATATTTAAATTTATGTTTATAACAACAAAAATTTCATTAAGCAAGGCGTCTCCGTTTTGTACGACGTGATACACCGGAACACTACATCTTCCTGAAATGTACATATTACCAGGCTTGCAATTTTGTTATGATCACCATCCCTTTTGGTCCTCCTTCGCAAAGAGTAGGGGTTACCCCGGGGACATGGCTCCGCTCTTCCCTCCCTTCTCCCATTGACGCGATATGACCACACGTGGTTAAAGCGTCTTGAATATACAACCAACCAACCATCCCTTTTGAGTTCTTGCTCATTAGGCTACATCTTTTTATTTATACAATAAACGACATCTACTTCGATAAAAACTCGCTTTACAGAAATGTTCTGTAATTTTTATATTACCAATCTCTTCTCCATGTCAAATAAGTATATTCTGTCTTGAATTTAAATCCTGAAAGCCTGTGGGCTATCCTGAGAGAAGCAAATTTGTTCACCGGAGCAGAAGTTGGTGGCCGGATTTATATCCCTGCGCGCCTGTTCGCTGTCCGGTATTCTGTGTGATGTCGACCGCGGCTCGCTATCACGTCCGCGCGCGTAAACTAGTCCGCGTATTTTAATGTCCAAATTGTTGTTTTACAGACTCAACGAGATATGAAATATATATGCATCATAATTTTGAGATACTTTAAGCCTTGATTCTAAAATGTAAAAAAATCTAAGATGGCGCATGTAAATAGAGTGCTTTAAACATTTTAAATGTTGTAGACGTGGTTGACCTTTGTGATGAGCTTTGAAACGTAACGTGAAGCAGGCTTCGGGCTGTGGGCCAACAGGCCATTATCTGTCGATCTGAAGCCGAGTCTTCTACAACAGCCCTTCGTCTTTAGTTCCCACTTGTATGAGTCAGTGATTATTATCAATGGGTCTTGTCTAGGAATAGGATCGCCCCTACAATCACTGTGTGACTGTCTGGCCGCGGTCCTACCCACTGGCTGCCTGCATTTCTGTCTAATTTTCAATGTGATTTACTCTGGCTGAGTTGTGCTTCCATCTGGCGGGCTATTTTGCATCGAAGTGGTGCCTTGTGCAAGCCTCCAGTGACAGATCTGGTGATGATTTTGCAACGGTGAGGGTGGGGAGTTTTTAAGGTATAGATTTCATATCAGACCTGGGATTTGTCCCAAAACTACTCCATTAATAAATGTTTGCGCAGCGATAAAATGTTAAATTCAGTCTCGCTCGGTACAAACTAAAAAGTTCCAAATTACAATTATGCAACCGCTATATAGCGAGAAATGTGAGAAAGGTGACCTCCTGTTTTGTTCCATAAATGGAAGTGTAAGCCATTATAGCAGCAAACGGCACTAAAGTTTTGTCAGTGTAACACCTCATCATCATTCCAGTACACAATTTTATCAAAAAAGTTCACTTTTTTTTCTCCAAAAATAGATCTCATGTCCTCGAAAATAACTGCCGATTAAAACTAGAAAATTGTTGTAGCAGCATTACCACAATTAATTCGCTGCATTACCGTGGCAAATAAGGAAAACCTTTACGGGAACGGCACAATCAAGCCATGAACTATGTCATGATTTAGCTGCCATGGAATTTCACACGCCCGCCGAACAGGTTCACGTAGCCATGACGACACACGCGGCAGAGCACTGTCCCACGTGCTCACCAGACCTCTTCTAGTTTTCGGCCTTTTCACCAGAGGTTCTCTGCGATCCGAGTCGCTTGCGGGTCACCGGCCCGGTATGTAGACAATTACCCATATTTAGCCGCAAAAAAGACGGTTGTGTAAGCAATTACGGACGCCCGTAAATCTATCAATGAGAGCGCGATATTGTATGGAACCGCCAAGCGTTACGAACAAGGTCTACAAAGTATAATTACGGGGGTGCACGCGGCGTCGCAAACCAGAGGGCGATAATATGGGTCATAACGCCACCGTTACGACACGGCCATTCTTTGTCGTAACAACCATGTGTGCATTCTTTGTCGCCTGAAAGCGATTTTGCTTGCGCGTGCAGCTTCTGGCTAAGTACAGGCCTACTGTGGCGTTAGGCTACCTAACTACTGCACTGTAACTACCTACATCTATGATATATTATGTAATACAAGATATGCAGCGGTCTTATAACTTTGGTAAATAACATCATATTAAAAACCTACCGGTAAGCTTCTCCCCCGTTACCCCCCCCCCCCCCCCACACCCCAAAAATACCACCATAAAACCCACAACTAAAACACGTATAATATATATAGAGAGAGAGATAAAAATAATAATTTCCTACCCACTGCGATAACATCTTGTTTCCACGCACCTTGTCACCTCGTCTGACCATATATCGGAGTTATCTTAATTCTTGCGGGCAGTAATGACGCAGAAAATGGAGGTTCGACAAAAAAAAGTAGATTCCCCCTACCAGACCCTATAACCGTTGCAATGGATAACCGACGTGATATCATATACCCCCCCCCCCCCCGCCTCCCTCTTAAGTCGCCATGCAGTGCCACAGATATAATGTCAGACAGGTTCCTTTTTTCTCAGAATGGACTGAGTGCACGAGTCACCCAAGACGCATGTTATATCTATAACATAATGATATAAAGAGATGGCTTTTTGCATCGCAACCAGCTGAGCAATCTGTATCCAGGGAAGCCCTAATTAAATAACATTGCCCCCCCACCCCCCTCCGTTCTGCGTGATACCGCCTCGGCCATCGTTCACGCAATCCACCGACCGCGAGACCCTACAGGAACGGAACCCAAAACAGACGAGCTGTCGGCTGGATTAATTACTTAACACACCACCGCAGAAAAACCGTGTGCGGCTGGAGCGCTTTTTCGTGGCACTTCTATGGAAGTGTACTCAGCGAAGTCCAGCCACACAACATGTTGACCTGTGACTCCTCGATAATCGAAATGAACCTCCTGCATAAAACATGCAATTAAGGCGATGACTACTGGCGTGCCATCTCAAAAATCCAGGCACCGCCTCGCGAGATAGGAAACGTCGATCCGCTGTGCAGGGCCGTAACGCATGCCAGGTCAAATACCGACATCGAATTGTTTTCTTCAACCCAAAATATTCAATATTTGCAACTGCTCCTGGACACGTTTCTTTCAAATAAAGTGTTTTATGAAACGGAAATATTTGTGTATGGATATAGTCCAGCCTAATTGCATAGAAACGGTTACATTTTGTGCAATTAATAAAAGGACAAATTTCTTCATCTCGTGTGGGAAAGTGTTAATTCGAAATTATGTACACGAAATGCTAACATCGCTCGCTGCCTTGATTAACCTATTCGTATATGTATCTAAGATTCATACACCATGTATTTCCAAAAGAGTTAGCATAAACAAAATCAGAAAACGTTTGAAGATGTTTTGTTGGAAAATAGTACGAAATTAGCCGTAAGCCTAGCTTTAGTAGATCAGATACATATACACGAAAATAAGTATTTACACAATAGACACAGAGAATATGCCTAGTTTATACTCGACTAGAACTTGTATCTGTCCATAGTTCGGTATTTATATTCCTTCTTGAGTTTCAAACCCCAACTTTTTCACATCCGACTACAAACCCAACCCTACTTACCACTCCCAGGAGTCTATTTCATGTATCTGGGTCACTGCTCAATTCGTCAGGATACTTTCGACCAAAATTACACGATCAAGTTCTGAACTTACTGTAACTTAAGTGCCTTAATGGGAAACCCAACCCCAGGACCCATTACACCTGGCCTTGATGACAACAAAGGGGAACAACCAAGATCAACACGAGGGGGTTCGTTCCTTTACCACAGACTTTCACTGCCACCGCGACCCACATTGCAACTGTATCCGCCATAATGTGCTGATAACCTTCGGGGCATCCACTTTAAGTAATTATTATGTAATTTTCTCAGCGTTATTATAATGTTCTCATTATATTTTGGGTCAACCAGGAAAAGTAACCCATGCAACGCATGATAAATATGTTATGAGGCTTCTAACTAAGCCAGGCGGATACTTAAGCCTGGGAAGGATGTTTAAAGTGAACTATACAGACATCTACAATTCAACTTTCACTTCAACACTAGATTGACATTGCAGCAGGCGATAATTACATAGACATATGCATAATATGAACACATACTTAAATAAGGGCGGATTCGGACCCCCTGGACCCCCCCCCCCTCCCCTCCCCTCTTTTTTGAAGGCGAATGGCGTTTTTCAATGCAAAATTTAGGCAATCTGAGGCGCCCCCCCCCCCCGCCCCCCCCCCCTTTCAAATTTCTGGATCAGCCCCTGATAACAATGGATCAGTTCGTCTTAACGCTACACCCCTTATTTTCACACCTCGTCGTGGTCATTCGCTTACTGTGCACAATAATAAATACAGTTTAATTATCGTTTTAACAATTCTTGCGACAAAAGCATGGGGAGAGGAAACTTAGTTCCGATGGTTGTGGCTTCTTTACCTGTGGTGGATTCCTCCTTGTGGCGGAAGAAGTCGAGAACGGCCGAGAGTCTCGCAGCGGCGATCGGCTTCCGGCTATCTACGTCACCAGCGCCACCTACCTGCAAGACAGTATAACAGAATCTACGTTAACGCCGCCCTAATATGTTATAATGATGTAACGACGCAGAGGATTTTGGCAATGTGTATATATCTTATTGAAAATCGTCTCTGTTCCACCACCTAACTATATGTTCTTCAAAATACTGCGCAACCATGCAAACTTTTTGTATTATTATGTATTGTATCATTTGGGCCTTAAGGCCTTCAATACGAAATAAACCAAAACCACATTGTAATAAGCTAAAGGAGCGGCCGGCTCACTAGTGAATACAATACCTATCGTGGAAAAACAAAATCCAATGTCGGGTCCACTTTTCAGTCCATCTATGCGCACATGAACGCTACACTGTGCCAAAAAAAAACGTCCCGTCACAATGAAAAAAAATGTTTATAATGAAACGCCCGAGATGCAGGTGTCATGGCAGGGCGCGAACCCGTGACCTGTTGAACTGTCTGCAGCTTAGTCTGATTATCAAGTGAGCTGGTTAGGCCCCCCACCACATCAGTATCGTGGAGGCAGTCGATATCGGTCTGTAGTTCAACAATCTCTCGGGTATAGGGAAGTGCCGCCCACACAGATCGCAACAGTTAATATGATATAATGTGAATGATTGTACTCGAAACTTATAGATCGCATGCATTTTCTTACATCATTGCTGACATTCGCCCTGCGTGTGTGATCTTACCCGATGACATAATATCATCTGACGACAATGTGAGGCGAAAAAATGATGCGTTCGTACGAATCTAAGATCGTACGTAAGGCGACATCGATCAGCGACATATCTAACAATGGCGGATATAGGGAGGGGGAACATGGCCCCCCCCCCCCCCCCCCCCACTGAAACTAAGCTAAATCTGAACAACTTCACCAGCACGCCCCCCCCCCCGGTCGCACGTTTCTCACTGGATCCGCGCCTGTACAGTACTTAAATACACATGGTAAGCACCTTTCGTAAATTCCTGGATTCGCCACTGGCAATGTCACGTTAGTATCAGCGTATGTTCAACACTTGCTGCAAAAGCACAGCGCGTTGGTGATACGCTGCGAGATTTCCCCTTGCAAAAATAAAGGTATAGTTTTTATAGTTGACCTTACGTTACTTCTTTCAACATACGGTCACTTTAATGCTAAGTAAAGGCGGATTTGTCACTACTAGGCAAAGCCAGGTGCGTATTCTACCAATGTTTGCATGCGGCAACGCCTCCTTTTAGACGGAGAGAGGAGGGGTAAACTCCGCCAAATGAAAGGGGTCGGTAAACCTGACTTTATCAGCATTTGATTTAAGCTCCACGATTTGAAACGAGGTCGCGACATGTGACAATATAGGGTGCATATTATTTACAATATATGCGTAGATCTCTTCAAACGAAGGTCATTTCTACTATGACGATGGGATCAAGTTGCCGATAATTGCTTTCACCCGCACAAAAGTAAGAGCCTGAAGTAACTGAGCGAGACCGCCGTCTCCTGTCTAGGCCGCCATCGCAAGAGTCCGTGGACCCTACCGTTGGGCCACCAGAGAGGAGATCACAGGTCGTGGAGTACACGTGTTACAGGAGAAGCTGTACAGGGCTACTTAGCCTGTCGACTACCATAATGGAGTCTCCTAATGTACGACCTTAACGCGATGCTGATATGCACTGTAGCACGTAAGGTTCAGACAGGTAAGCAAGCCACTGAACCCCGACACAAGGTGACATAATGCCCTTGCGAGGCTTCTTCAGTTAGTTGGTGGACCGCAAAAAAGCATTTGATTCAGTAGATACTAACAATCACATGTGTAAAGTTTCGTTAGCAGAGGTCGTTATTATTGTGACTTTCAGATGTCGACGAGACAGGTAGCCGTGCACAAGTTAGTTGAGGCAAAAAATTAAAAGTTCAGAAATGCGTTTGTTTCCCTGTCGAGTGCCAAGGACTTGATATATGAGCCGCCCCTTTGGAGTGAAGAAAACAATTAATGCCATAGTTTTACTGTTCGAGGGGGTTTAAATAACGAAAAACCTGACTACATGTGTCATGGTGTACACAACCTAAGGGCAAGAAACCGTCGACTGGCGGGACATACCGTGATAAGAATCGACGCGAAGGATATGGTTTTCTACGTTGGTTGTAAAATACCACGGTCAGATTATATCAGTTAGAGGTCTCAATGAAACGAGCGATATGAGTTCATTATACTTAATGACTGACTGTAGCATGAGCAAGAAAGTCTAGCCATGTAAAGAGGGAAGGAGACAAATGAATAACTTATCCTACACAACAACTGAGACGAGATGTTTATACAAAGGGAGAGGAAGGATGGTAGGATGGATGTATGGCGCGGGTTGCTAAGCCACAATTTTGCCATTTTATGGTGAGAGAATACTTTCGCCCTCATATATTGCGTACCTACCAGTCTGTGCAGTCGCGAGATGCCAAACAAAGTAGCGGCGTTAGTCGTAAAATATTGCCCCAGAGAAAACATTCTTCTCTTAACAAACGGTAAATAAAGCAATGTGACATCACATCCAAATTACCCCCCACCCCCCACCCTCACGTGATTCTTAAACTCTGACAAAACTGACGATCATGTGTTTGTGTTTGGACCTCTTTTGCGCAGATGAAGACTAAATTGGAGCACGATATTTCGCCGGGACAATGAAAACGGAAGTTGGATGAAACTTACGCCAGAATGCAGATACCAGGGTTCGTACCCATTGTAACATGATAGGATATGTGGCGCCGCCTAACGCGAGATTGAAAGCGCGCCATCTAGCGAGAGATTGAATGCACGCGTTATCATGTCATTATTAGCTGTTGTGATGCCGGACTGAGAAGCCGGTAGAATAAAGGATTGAATATAAATAGCGTCTTATCTCTCACCACAAAACACCCACGACCTGTTGATCTGCAGCTCAGCCTGTTTACAAGGTTTACCTTACAGCTTGTGCATGTACCATGGACGTTGTGCCTAAAGTACTTCAATAAACTATATATATATATATATATATATACATGTATATAAGCTATTGCAGCGTCCGCAACGATGCTACTTGTTTGCACGCTACACAAACATGAACGTGACCTGTAAGATGACCTCTCGATGCCTGATCCCTTACCGTGAAAGTGTTGTAGGAACCCAATCCGGACGCGGGCAGGCTGCTCCGGATCAAGTCCGGCTGCGACACACGGGAGGACTGGACGCGGCGGATACCGGAAGTCACCGGCTCCCGACGGAGGAACGTCACGTGACCTCTGTTCTCGGGTTGCGGCCGAGCTGGAATCAAGCAAAGAGAAACCCGTGAGGAAACAGTAAAAGATTGTACGGTTGTATATTCAGGACGCTTTAAACACCTTTGGTAATATCGCGTCAATGGGAGAAGGGAGGGAGGGAGAGTGGAGCCATGTCCTCGGGGGGTAACCCCCTACTCTTTGCGAAGAAGGACATGGGATCTTCATCCTGCGACCACGCAGGCCACATGGCCACAGCGGGGCTCGAACCATAGAAACGCGAGAGAAGATAAAAAAAAAAAACAAGTAAAGTCGTAGGGGGTCAACAAGTCATGAGACGACACCGCGAGTGAAATAATTGCGCATCTTAAATGGAGTACAATGTACAATGGGGGAAGCAAAGACAGGTTGTCGTTCACAGGTGAAATCGTTATTGAGAACCTCTCGAGACAAATACTGTTTTTCTTAAAACGAGGAAAAAAAAGACACGACCGAGGCAGATATATAACGCCCCCCCCCCTCTCAAACACACCCAATTATTCGGTAACCCATGGCGAACGAGGAGTGCAGCGTCGCATATGCTCTTACACGACCTCAGGTCCCGAAGTCGGGGGTTCGAGTCCCCGATTGAAATTGGCGAGAGCAGCACGATCGCACATGAAGGCCGAAATGGGTCCAGAAACCTCCCAGAACAATGACAAGAGGTAAGATGAACCATGCCCAAGATGTAGGCACCAAGGTGTGAGCAAACCCACGATTCGTTTCATGTACAACTCAAGACTGCTCACCATTTCTCAGCGGGTCGATTTGGTTTCTTAATCTATTTCATATCTTGCAAGCAACTTATGCCCATTCGCGATTGACAACTTACGATTGATGCAATACAAATAAAATCACAGCCTTTCACCCCATTGAGTTAACAGCAGGGTCGAGATATGCAGATATATGCACCAACATACATTGTCGGTGAGAGCAATAGGTGAATGTAAATAATATATTAACCTATTTCCTGTTGCTCATCAACGGTCTGACTGTCGGGTGCCATCAATGTACGTCTCTCCGTCGGCCCTCTATCGTTCTGGCGGCCCGATATGTATATATCACATGTAACCCTTTGGGTTTGTCCCGCCGCCATAATCCAGAGATCTCCCCCGCCCGCCTGAGGAACTCCCGGGGAAGTCCGAAGACCTATTGACAGGGCGATGTAACTATTCTTAGCTGTTATGCGTTGTCCTTGGGTGTTTACCACCCCGCGTAGTATTTATCCTAAGTGGTATCCAGGATCCTAATCATGGGCCATTAGGATTAGGAAGTCAATGAGCGTCACTTATGCAATTTATCTCCAATGTTATCCGAGTCACTCTAACTGATCGCTGGTCACGGTTTCCCCATGTAGTTGTCGGCGTATCCTTTCAATCATGATGGACATCGCGAGCATGATTTGATAGTGTGCATATTTGAGGAGTATAGATATTTATATCATTCGATGGGTATTATGTATGTGTATATACATATATAGCAAATCCATATATCAGTCATTTGTGCTTGATCATGTTAAGCTCGGTTGTCCGGTCACTGATCGCTAAAGGCTTTGAACCGCGAGTGCAGTCGTCACTGGCTTCTGTAGACGTGTGTGTAACAACCGGCCAGCTGATAAGAAGAGGGGGAGGCCATGCCCCGCGGGGGCCACGCACACATATATATTGACCACGGGGCTGCTGCTGGAGGGGCATTAAACAGGTGTAAAGAGGGTTGGGGCAAAAATGAGGTGTGGGGGTGGGGGTGGGGGTGAGGGTGATGGTGAGGGGTAGTAGCGTTGAGTGGCCAGGGTAGGGAAGGGCCAATAGAGGAGACGGGTGGGGTGGGGTTAGGGGGGGGGGGGGGTAGCAGTAAAGGCATGATGTGAGCACTCTTGAGCTGTGGAGGTTAGGGTCAGGGGGGTAGAATGGCTATGAGTGAGGGGGCGATGGGTTGGAGGAATGTGATTGCGTATAGGGTCTGGGAGGGAAGGGGCCGGTGAAGGGATGGTGTAGGCGGGCACACTCAGCTTTCGCTATTGGTCAGGCTGGTGATATCAGCGCTGTGAATCGGTGAATCCGACGGGGGTAGATGGAAAAGTTCAAGTATCATATGTCTCCTATCATGTCAATGAGATGGCGATAAGCGCTTATAATGCACTTGCCAAGCCCGTCTCAAGCCTCTTGACGTGTGCCCCGACCACCCTAATACCAGTGAATACCCACCCAAACGGGACAATCACTTCCAAGGCAATATGGCGACCTTGAGGGCGCTCAGAAACTTGCCCCCCACGACCTTTGACATACAGCCTTAGTAACCCACCTGGTAGCCTACAAACAGCCAGAGAGATGTGCGGTATATCTGCGCGGGAATCGTGCGAGACTTCAATAAATAGTCATTTCCGTCCCCAAAGAGTCCTCCTGGAGTCTAACGGTAATAACTTTGGCCTCGTCTTGGTGGCCGAGGTGGGTATAGGTCCGCGTAAAAGTGTTCATAAATCAACCCCTTCAAGCCCCAGTTTATTGAATGAAGCAAACCTCCTTGAGTGCATGCTATGAATATACCATCCTTGGGGGAAGGGGGGGGGGGGAGTTGTTTAGTCACCCCACCCCGTAGGTAGCGAGTTGAGTTAGGGACCCAAGTCCTACTGCTACATCCCGCTCCCCTCCCACCGCCCCCCCCCCCACCCACCCCCAACGGTATCAGTCACACCCATTGGCCATCCCGCCCCTGCATTAGTTCCCTTCTGACCCCACCCCCTAACGTTCCCGCAATGCAAACTTCCATAGCCTTGTCACCGGCCCCGCCCCCCCCCCTGCTCCCCAAACTCTACCTCTATCTCACCCCTAATATAACGACATGTTGGTAAGACACATTGGTAACCACGCACACCCATAAATCCTTCCCCCATCCCTGGATCCCATCCAACAACTCCATCAGCTTATTATTATCCCGCGCAGTTCGGTAATAAATTACTAATTGTTGATTCAAGATTGTCACGTGGCAGGCAGGTCAGGGGCGACCTGAAAGGGGCTTGCTTATCAGGGTACTAGGGGCCGCCCTGATGGCCCAGCGGTCAGCTCCACTCCGGCATCCCTATCTGGCTGAGATATTCGATAGCACAGGCCTATAACGATATTATATAGCATAGCTGGGTCATAGTTGCACCTGTGGTACCCAGCATTCCTCAAGCCTGTGGCCGCGAAAACCGCGCAGCCCGATTCAAGGTTCAACAGCCTGTATTCCTATTAGTCAGTTTACAGGGCTACCATCCTATTGCCTATCGTGACATCATTAAGTACACCAAAAAATGAAAGCTGAAAAAAGAACGTTCGGCAATTTCTCTGCAGTTAAAATGGTCACACAATCATCGGTCTCAGCGATCGGTGCACCGTGCTAGGGTTCTTTCGGATTACATCGGTACACCGTGCCAGGTTTCATTCCGACATACCAACCCCTGACTAGGTGACTTTAATGCAGTCTTCGGTGCAGTATAAATAACACGCAACGAAGTCAAACGCTTGAACAATATTGACTTCAAAGAGAAGCCGATTAAGAAGAAAAAAAAATAAACGTAAAACTTTGCGCAAAATCAACCTAGATATAAACGTTGTTCAAATACTCTACAAAAATCTACATAGCATTACAACAGGTACAACCTAATCGCACTAGAAACGGTGATCCACCCAAACGTAAAAACCAGCTAAATAAAAAATGAGAGCCAATGGTCCCTGTGTACCGATCTGGTCCTGTAAACAAAACACATCAACAAAATTAAAGAGCAGCATCGCCCAGATTTACAAAAGATCAATTTGATCTTCGTTTTTTTATAAATATGAAATATTGGTGCGTTATGCCGCTGCTGTTTTGTAGACTAGATGAACGCTACACTGGACGACGAAACATCCCGGAATAACGACGTTCATTCGGATGAAACAAGTCCTAGCTGCAGGTGCCATCAACACAAATATATCTGGATGAAAAAGGGTTGGTAGATTTTATAGGTTCAAGAGGCAAAGAAGTCATAGGATGGGGCATGTAAATTACATATAAGATCGGGAGGATGAGTAAGTTTTGAAATGCTCTCATATTCTAACTAAGAGGTGGGGGGGGGGGGCGGGGGGCTCCCTGGTGCAGTTGTTAGCGCACTAGACCGCAGATCAATGACTTAAGCGTGGGTGTATTTTTTTTTACAACTGGGTCTCCACCACACCTCCGGTGGTCTTGATTTTGCATGGGAAAACGGCATTTTTCTTCAAAAAGTGTCCTTAAAATTGTTTTGCTTGTCGAGTTACCCAAAAAACGTGTCATCAATCATGGAGAGGTGGCAATATTGGTCATAAGTTGGCGGTAAACGGTAAAAAGTGACAAAACTACGGTACAAAACTCAACGATCGACAGTTGCTTGATAGCTGTCTGTCGTGCCCACTTGTTGGTGGTTATAATAAAGACCACTCCCTGAGTCTATTTAACCATTCTCTTCCGGGTGGGCTGGCTGGTATGGTAAAGCGCTGGTCTGTGTCACAAGTGTCTTTCGTTCAGTCCCGGGCGCCTGGTTTGTGTCATGGTTTGTGTCAAGACGGTGTCACCCAGATGTCTGTCGCCTTGTCACACTCATACGTCGACACTAGCCATTAATTTCCCCCCAATCAGCTTCTGGGTGGGTACTTTTCAGGCTGAGACTCAGGCACCGACAAGTGGTGAGCATCCGGTTGCTACGAACCCGACTGGCGGCTGGAGCCACATCATAGATATCTGAGTGCCTGTATCTGAGTGTCTGTATCTGAGTGTGTATCTAAGCGTCTGTATCTGAATATCTGAGTGTCTGTATATGTGTGTGTATCTGAGTGTCTGTATCTAAGTGTCTGCATATGGGTGTCTGTATCTGGGTATCTGTTCCTGAGTGCCTGTATCTGATTGTCTGTATCTGAGTGTCTGTATCTGTGTCTGAGTGTCTGTATCTGAGTATCTGCATATGGGGGTCTGTATCTAAGTGTCTGCATATGGGTGTCTGTATCTGAGTGTCTGTATCTGATTGTCTGTATCTGAGTGTCTGTATCTGAGTGTCTCTATATGGGTGTCTGTATCCGGGCGTCAGTATCTGAGTGTCTGTATCTGTATCTGAGTATCTGTATACGGGTGTCTGTATCTAAGTATCTGCATATGGGTGTCTGTATCTGGGTATCTGTATCTGAGTGTCTGTATCTGATTGTCTGTATCTGAGTGTCTGTATCTGAGTGTCTGTATCTGAGTGTCTGTATCTGAGTGTCTGTATCTGAGTATGTGTCTCATTCTGTATCTCAGTCTCTGTATCTAAAACCCTGTATATGAGTCCCTGTATCTGATGTTGTATATTAGTCTGTATCTCGAGGAGTCCGTGAATCTGTCTCTGAATCCCATATCTGAGTCTGTAACTGAGTACCTGTCTATATGAGTACCTTTATTGGAGTCTATGTATATGAGTTTGTATATGAGTCGCTGCATCTGAGCTTGTTTTTCGGAGTCGCTGTACCTGTGTCTATATCTGGGGCCCCTGAGGGGGGTAGCCATGTCGCGTGTCGATTTTAAGAAAAGGTTCATGTCGCGTGTCGATTTTAACACAAAAGGTCCATGTCGCGTGTCGATTTTAAGAAAAGTTCCATGTCGCGTGTCGCTAAAAATCTTATGTCGCATGTCGATTCTAAGACAACCCCAATGTCGCGTTGTCGATTTTAAAAATCGCCGTGGCGCCGTGTCGAAAAAGCCCCTCTGGGGCCCTATATCTGAGTCCCTGCATCTGTATCAAAATCCATGTAATGCTATGTGAAGCCTTGTTTCTGAGCCCCTGTATATGTGGCTCGGGGGGGCAAGGCTCCATGGACAGGGTCAGGGGGACGGTGTCAGATTGACAGGGCGAGATGGACATGGTGAGAGGGGCATGGCTCCAGGGACAGGGTGAGAGGGACATGGTGAGAGGGACAGGGTGAGAGGGACATGGCTCCAGGGCATGGCTCCAGGGACAAGGCGAGAGAGACAGGGTGAGAGGGACAGGGCGAGAGGGACAGGGTGAGAGGGACAGGGTGAGAGGGACAGGGCGAGAGGGACAGGGTGAGAGGGACAGGGTGAGAGGGACAGGGCGAGAGGGACAGGGTGAGAGGGACATGGCTCCAGGGACAGGGCGAGAGGGACAGGGTGAGAGGGACAGGGTGAGAGGGACAGGGTGAGAGGGACAGGGTGAGAGGGACAGGGTGAGAGGGACAAGGTGAGAGGGACAGGGTGAGAGGGACATGGCTCCAGGGACAAGGCGAGAGGGACAAGGCGAGAGGGACAAGGCGAGAGGGACAGGGTGAGAGGGACAGGGTGAGAGGGACATGGCTCCAGGGACAGGGCGAAAGGGACAGGGCGAGAGGGACAGGGTGAGAGGGACAGGGCGAGAGGGACAGGGTGAGAGGGACAGGGTGAGAGGGACAGGGCGAGAGGGACAGGGTGAGAGGGACAGGGTGAGAGGGACATGGCTCCAGGGACAAGGCGAGAGGGACAGGGTGAGAGGGACAGGGCGAGAGGGACAGGGTGAGAGGGACAGGGTGAGAGGGACAGGGCGAAAGGGACAGGGTGAGAGGGACAGGGTGAGAGGGAGAGGGTGAGAGGGGCATGGCTCCAGGGAGAGGGTGAGAGGGGCATGGCTCCAGGGACAAGGCGAGAGGGACAGGGCGAGAGGGACAGGGTGAGAGGGACAGGGTGAGAGGGACAGGGTGAGAGGGGCATGGCTCCAGGGAGAGGGTGAGAGGGGCATGGCTCCAGGGACAAGGCGAGAGGGACAAGGCGAGAGGGACAGGGTGAGAGGGACAGGGTGAGAGGGACATGGCTCCAGAGACAGGGTGAGAGGGACAGGGCGAGAGGGACAGGGTGAGAGGGACAGGGCGAGAGGGACAGGGTGAGAGGGACAGGGTGAGAGGGACAGGGCGAGAGGGACAGGGTGAGAGGGACAGGGTGAGAGGGACATGGCTCCAGGGACAAGGCGAGAGGGACAGGGTGAGAGGGACAGGGCGAGAGGGACAGGGTGAGAGGGACAGGGTGAGAGGGACAGGGCGAAAGGGACAGGGTGAGAGGGACAGGGTGAGAGGGACATGGCTCCAGGGACAAGGCGAGAGGGACAGGGTGAGAGGGACAGGGCGAGAGGGACAGGGCGAGAGGGACAGGGTGAGAGGGACAGGGTCAGAATCCCAGGCAGAGGGACAGAGACAGGAAATGGCTCTCTTATGTCATGGCGTCTTTGTCTATCTGCGTATTTCGGCCGTGAGCCCTACCAGTAGTAATACTGTACCACATCAGCCAAAACACCAGTACAGACGCAGTACAGTCATCAAACCAACCCAGTCAAGCAATCGCGCAATGCAAGAGCCGTAGGATGGGGGTAACTTTCTGACATAAAACCGACGAATGTATGGGTAAATAAAGGAGTTTTCCCATCGTGGTGTGTGTTCTTGGTGGTTAAGGAGCGAATAGGGGGGAGGAGTCTGGGCTCGCGTTAGCATTCGCCAATAGCCATTTAGCGAGAAAATTCGGGATTTGGCGATAAGAACTTCCTGGACACTCGCCAAAATGGCGAATATAAAATAAGTGTTTAACCCCATTTATCAACTGTTCCACTGGCTATCGAGGCATAGATGTGCCTGGAAAATACATTACATGGTAGATCTACTACATTCATCTCCAATTATAAGATTTATAACCAATTTATAACCAATATCTTTGGCTAATTTTGGCTAATGTTTTTCCACGGAATTAGCCAAAAAAATATCCTAGCGCGAGCCCAGGGAGTTGAAAGTGACGTTCGTTCGCACTGACAAAAGACGGGCGACATGTCAAGTTTACAGGGCATGACCGCACCCCTCTGTTTCCCAAGCGTCTAACGGCCCCGGCATAATCACAATACGTTGTTCAACCATTTTTTTTTTACACACATTATAGGAAACATAAACCCGACTGTAAAACCGCTGCGGACAGTAGAATAGGCAATACCAGTTTGCTTGTTGATCATCCACAGACACAAAGCAAACTTTGGTAAGCCCTCAATTGCGGCGAGAACAGACTGTGTGTCGTTGGAGATACTTCCGGTGAGAAAGAGCGACCCGCGACGGTACACAACAACGGATTGTATGGCTGAACCGCATGACTGAGATTGGTATAGGCAGCGATTCTGCTGGTAGGTATGCGTCCTGCGACATTTGTCGCATAAACATTTCCAATGACGCATTTCATTGAGCTGTGAGGGGACACGGGGACGCATTGTAAATATATAGTGAGCAGACTATGCAGTATTTCATTTAAATTAATGTCCCATTATTTTTCGGATATCCCATAATTTTACGGAGTTCTGGGACACTGGGACCCACCCACTGGCCTACCTATCAAAATCACTCTATAGGTTTGGGTGTCTAAGACCGCTTTTGTCGTTGGTTGTATATTCGATCAGGATGCTTTAACCAATTCTGGTCATATCGCATCAATGGAAGAAGAAGGGAAGAGCGGAGCCATGTCCCCGGGGGTAACTCCCTACTCTTTGCGACCACACAGACATGACCACAGCGGGGTCATGAACCACCGATTCACGTTCCGTTAGGCTCTCAGGTGGCCAGGACGCTCAATGTGAGCGGTCTCCCCCCGCCAGTCCCCTCCTCTCCCCCACTGTTGTGCACATGGGGGCAAAACTAGGCCAAGACATCTCCCGGGGCAATGACATGGGCTTGGATCACATGTGCCCCCAGATGCAGGTGCAAAGGTTCAAACCGATGACCTGCTGATCTCCATGTCACATTGTGAGAAGAGATTTATCATTCATCCTAATCCTCATTTGTGCGCATTCGCCAAGCCCGGTCATCGTTTGCCCTCTCCTGACCTACCCCCCCCCCCCCCACCCCACCAAACATCTACACACTTACCCATCTCCCATTTACATTGTTCATGTGTTCCCATTACCTCATTTTCGCAAATCAGAAACACCATCAGAAAGTAGCGTTATATATGTGAAACAGAAGGCTGTACATAGCTACCGCACGTTACTACAGTTGATAATGCCAGCCAGCCAGCCAGACAGAGCCAGCGGCCACTAAACAGGTCATCGACCCATCAGTCATAACCAAGAGACCTCCGCTCGCAGCCTCAACAACGCGCGTGTGGCGACCATGTTAGAGGCACGGATCAATGGGTTTTTCACACGCTCATGACGCTCAGGTGTGCACGGAGGACCGTTCGTATATATATATACAGGCCACGTGGTTTTAATAGGTGAGATGAAATGGACATCTCAATGACCGCCAACACACCTCACGACTCATCTATTGTTTACCTGGCGTGTGCCTGGTCCAGAGACAAAGGGCCGCGTCATCCGTCGCCACAGCAACGGGGAGAGTTCGTTTGTCTCTGCTCAGCGATTGTGACGTCACTCCACGTGAGTTTACATCCCTGGGCGACGTACAAGCGTGAATCCTTTGTTTTTTGTCAACTGTGATATTCGGCGTTCTGAACTCTTCCCGAGAGGTTGTGTTAACATCACCCACAACACGGCTGGCCCGCTCGGGAGGTGTGTGTGTGTGACGGTCCCGGAGTGTGGTATCCCGTGGGCCCAGCGAGAACGTGCGAAGTGTCAATAGAGGTTGTTATATATATACAGTGAGCATCGTCTGTCTGTCGTACGGTGCCGTGCCGTAATACCTAACTGGCGGGTCGGGCAGCCAAAGTGAAATTGACAACGACACGCCTCCAGTAAGCAAAACACATGTGACCTCAACGACAAGCGCAGATCATGGACAGGGACAGTGGGGAGGGCGGGCGGGATGAGGGGGGTGTTGTAGTAGGGGTGGGGGGGGGCAGGGGGGAGAGATAGGTGGAAGGAGTGGGAAAGGTGGGGGCCGAGGCGATGATGTGTGTCGGTGTGTTCATGTGTAGGTGAATGGGTGTTAGCCTGTCCCAGTTAATACACTGAAACTCTCTCTGTATAGTAACGACGACCACCCAATGTCCTGCATTTTGAAAAGGGTGTGCTCTCCCCCCAAAACTCAAAACTTACAATCGAGAGGATGGGGGTTAGGGAGGGCGGGGGCGAATCGAGGGGGCGGGGGAGGGGGTGTTCAATTAATCAGGTGGTGCTTATTTATGCAAATGTCAAGTAAGCCAGTCCAACACCAGCTGTGTAAATCCTTATTTCGATGCAAAGACAGATGCAGGCAGTTTGACGTTTGAAACTGTGATAACCGTATATACACAGCCTCCTCCCCCCCCCCCCCCCCTGCCCCAACACCCACACACACGCACCCTCCCCATCCAATTTCCACCCCCTCTTCTTTCCCGTTATATCTATTATGGTGTATCTACATCAATATGAATACGTATCAGGGCTCATCAGCTCGTCAGGATTATTTCTTCCGTAGACAGCTGCAGCGCTTGTTAGATTCTTCCGCTGACGTCACAAAGGCCAATACCATATTCGATCGGGTGTTATCGGCTATATCATTGGATGTTCCATCAAACCAAACAAATTTCCACTCAGTCACACAGAGACTGAGAGAGATTCCACTGGAAACCAATCAATACAAATGGGCGGCGGACCCAATATCGTTAATGCCATTGGCTGCTCACAGCTCTTGCGGTGTGAGTGTGACTGGCTGTGTTTACCCAGTGGCACACGAAAGTGGATCAGATATACAACCTCACTAGGTCATGTATGTTTTATCGGAAGTCGCGAAAATCTAAAAGGGTGGAAGTTCTTTCAGCCCACACAGCTATATGGTAAAGCTATAAGACGTACCAGATGTTTTGGCGTTGTTTTTTTTACGTTCGACATGCACGGATAAGTAAACGAGTGTCCAGGTCTTGATCAGTATCGCTTGCAATACACACATGGCTTGTTTACTTCTGGCCGCAGTCGTCACATAACCGGCAATGAATGGACTAAAGGTTGCTAACATCACTTCTCTCTGATCCACCCCGCCTCTCTTATGTACGATCCACCCTCCACCCCTCTTATTTCTGATCCACCCCACCACGCTGTTCTCTAAACCACCCCGCTCCACTTTTGTCTGATTCACCCCGCCCCACTTCTGTCTGATCCACCCCGCCTCACTTGTCTGATCCACCCCGCCCCACTTCTGTCTGATCCACCCCGCCTCACTTGTCTGATCCACCCCGCCCCACTTCTGTCTATTTCACCCTGCCCCACTAGTCTGATCCACCCCGCCCCACTTCTGTCTATTTCACCCTGCCCCACTAGTCTGATCCACCCGCCCCACTTTTGTCGGATCCACCCCGCCCCACTTCTGTCTGATTCACCCCGCCCCACTTCTGACTGATCCACCCCGCCTCACTTGTCTGTGATCCACCCTGCCCCACTTGTCTGATCCACCCCGCCCCACTTCTGTCTGATCCATCCCGCCCCCCTTGTCTGATCCATTCCGCCCAACTTGTCTGATCCACCCCGGCCCACTTCTTTCTATTCCACCCTGCCCCATTTGTCTGATCCACCCCGCCCCATTTCTGTCTATTCCACCCTGCCCCAATGGTCTGATCCACCCGCCCCACTTCTCTGTGATCCAACCCGCCCCTCTAATGTCTGATCTACCCAGCCCCACTTGCCTGATCCACCCCGCCCCGCTTATCTCTGATCCACCCGACCCACCTCTGTCTCATTCACCCCTCCCCTTTTCTACTCCCCCCCCACCCGTCCCTCTCCCCCCTCTCTTTACCACTCACCCATAGTGCCTCCAAATGAGCGCATGTTTACATTCACCGCCCACGACACATCAACAAACGCCACGCATTTAAGCCCAGTCGCTCGGTATATAATGACCTTGGGCAAGGAGCTCGATGAATGAAAATAAACTTCCAGTGGACCACTGACCTGTCGCAGCGAACCGCAATCTAGGTCAGGCCATCTGGGCCAAGCGATCCGAGAGAACGCTGCAGCGATCTACACCACCAGATCCGGACATGATACAGCTAATCTGCGTGCCGGGGTCAGATGGTGGCCAAGGCAGTCTAGTCGACTAATAGGCAGTCACCAGAGTCTGCTGCCGACATGCGTGTCGGTGACTGCAGCCAAGTGTCCAGTAGAAATGTATCCTAGATACATGAGTTAACGTTCGCTGTATCCGATTGCCGGATGACGATAGGGGTGGGGGGGGGGGGGGGGGCAAGGGGGTATTTCCGTTACACGGGAGTGGGATTTTCTTCTTGAACTGGGAATGAGGTAAATCATTCTTCGTGAACTGGGAATGGGATTTTATCCGATCATCGTGATCAAGGATTTTCTTTAATCGTGAACTAAGAATCTTAATATTAAATCGACAATTTATATCATGTATCCGCTGTATCCATCATTTTCGTGATTTGGGAACACGACCCCCCACGATAGTCCAGCTAGCTTTCTCATTGGCAACCAGAGGTTTTGACAAACAGCCGGTGTACCATAATAACCTGTCCGTCCGTGATAACCTGTCCGGCCACGCTTCTTTCATGCCACTAACCAGAACCCTAATCCTAACCCTTACATAATCCTTGCCTTAAAGCTAACATACACGCGCTATTTAGATAGCAAGCCCATTCGCCGCGCATGCGCACTCGTCAGCCGGACACCGTATCACGCCATACAGGTGATCATGCTACACCGGCCAGCCGGACACCGTATCAACGCCAGACAGGTAATCATGCTACACCGGCCAGCCGGACACCGTATCAACGCCACACAGGGAATCATGCTACACCGGCCAGCCGGACACCGTATCACGCCAGACAGGTAATCATGCTACACCGGCCAGCCGGACATCGTATCAACGCCAGACAGGTAATCATGCTACACCGGCCAGCCGGACACCGTATCACGCCAGACAGGTAATCATGCTACACCGGCCAGCCGGACACAGTATCACGCCAGACAGGTAATCATGCTACACCGGCCAGCCAGACACCGTATCAACGCCAGACAGGTAATCATGCTACACCGGCCAGTCGGACACCGTATCACGCCAGACAGGTAATCATGCTACACCGGCCAGCCGGACACCGTATCACGCCAGACAGGTAATCATGCTACACCGGCCAGCCGGACACCGTATCAACGCCAGACAGGTAATCATGCTACACCGGCCAGCCGGACACCGTATCAACGCCAGACAGGTAATCATGCTACACCGGCCAGCCGGACACCGTATCACGCCAGACAGGTAATCATGCTACACCGGCCAGCCGGACACCGTATCACGCCAGACAGGTAATCATGCTACACCGGCCAGCCAGACACCGTATCAACGCCAGACAGGTAATCATGCTACACCGGCCAGTCGGACACCGTATCACGCCAGACAGGTAATCATGCTACACCGGCCAGCCGGACACCGTATCACGCCAGACAGGTAATCATGCTACACCGACCAGCCGGACACCGTATTACGCCAGACAGGTATTCATGCTACACCGGCCAGCCGGACACTGTATCACGCAAGACAGGTATTCATGCTACACCGGCCAGTCGGACACCGTATCACGCCAGACAGGTATTCATGCTACACCGGCCAGCCGGACACTGTATCACGCCAGACAGGTAATCATGCTACACCGGCCAGCCGGACACCGTATCACGCCAGACAGGTAATCATGCTACACCGGCCAGCCGGACACCGTATCACGCCAGACAGGTAATCATGCTACACCGGCCAGCCGGACACCGTATCAACGCCAGACAGGTAATCATGCTACACCGGCCAGCCGGACACCGTATCACGCCAGACAGGTAATCATGCTACACCGGCCAGCCGGACACCGTATCACGCCAGACAGGTAATCATGCTACACCGGCCAGCCGGACACAGTATCACGCCAGACAGGTAATCATGCTACACCGGCCAGCCGGACACCGTATCACGCCAGACAGGTAATCATGCTACACCGGCCAGCCAGACACCGTATCAACGCCAGACAGGTAATCATGCTACACCGGCCAGCCGGACACCGTATCAACGCCAGACAGGTAATCATGCTACACCGGCCAGCCGGACACAGTATCACGCCAGACAGGTAATCATGCTACACCGGCCAGCCGGACACCGTATCACGCCAGACAGGTAATCATGCTACACCGGCCAGCCAGACACCGTATCAACGCCAGACAGGTAATCATGCTACACCGGCCAGTCGGACACCGTATCACGCCAGACAGGTAATCATGCTACACCGGCCAGCCGGACACAGTATCACGCCAGACAGGTAATCATGCTACACGGGCCAGCCGGACACAGTATCACGCCAGACAGGTAATCATGCTACACCGGCCAGCCGGACACCGTATCACGCCAGACAGGTAATCATGCCACACCGGCCAGCCAGACACCGTATCAACGCCAGACAGGTAATCATGCTACACCGGCCAGTCGGACACCGTATCACGCCAGACAGGTAATCATGCTACACCGGCCAGCCGGACACCGTATCACGCCAGACAGGTAATCTTGCTACACCGGCCAGCCGGACACCGTATCACGCCAGACAGGTAATCATGCTACACCGGCCAGCCGGACACCGTATCACGCCAGACAGGTAATCATGCTACACCGGCCAGCCGGACACCGTATCACGCCAGACAGGTAATCATGCTACACCGGCCAGCCGGACACCGTATCACGCCAGACAGGTATTCATGCTACACCGGCCAGCCGGACACCGTATTACGCCAGACAGGTATTCATGCTACACCGGCCAGCCAGACACCGTATTACGCCAGACAGGTAATCATGCTACACCGGCCAGCCGGACACCGTATCACGCCAGACAGGTAATCATGCTACACCGGCCAGCCGGACACCGTATCACGCCAGACAGGTAATCATGCTACACCGGCCAGTCGGACACCGTATCACGCCAGACAGGTAATCATGCTACACCGGCCAGCCGGACACCGTATCACGCCAGACAGGTAATCATGCTACACCGGCCAGCCGGACACCGTATCACGCCAGACAGGTAATCATGCTACACCGGCCAGTCGGACACCGTATCACGCCAGACAGGTAATCATGCTACACCGGCCAGCCGAACACCGTATCAACGCCAGACAGGTAATCATGCTACACCGGCCAGCCGGACACCGTATCACGCCAGACAGGTAATCATGCTACACCGGCCAGCCGGACACCGTATCACGCCAGACAGGTAATCATGCTACACCGGCCAGCCGGACACCGTATTACGCCAGACAGGTATTCATGCTACACCGGCCAGCCGGACACCGTATCATGCCAGACAGGTAATCTTGCTACACCGGCCAGCCGGACACTGTATCACGCCAGACAGGTATTCATGCTACACCGGCCAGTAGGACACCGTATCACGCCAGACAGCTAGGTTATAATGCTACATCAAAACGATCAAAGATAAATGGATGTTATGTTCCGTAAAATCTTGTCAATTACAGCTTGGAGCTTTAAATTCCGTAACAGGACACAAAAAACAAACTGTTCCGCAAGGTTATCGTTCACAACTGTGGTTTCTGCCGGGTAAGTTTGTTGACACAGAATTAATTAGGCGCGACGGATATAATTATAGATGACGGAATTAGTTCCGGGTCAAATGCTTAGGGCTGACATTAGATATAATGTCACCCGCGACGAAAGGGCTGACGGGAAAAAAAGTAAAGAATCAAAAACTCAGGGAACAGAGTTTTCTGCTCGTGTGTATGTAACTTTTGGACTTTGAGTTAAGAATAAGGATATAATTAAAAAAATAAAACCCCTAGATGCAGCTCTGTACGAGTCAGTGTTCTGCTGGGCCCACTCCTCAAAACGTTGGCATTCACAACACCAGAGATTTTCACGTCTCAGCGAATGTGGTTCCACTCTGCGTTCCATTGCCAAAAAAGTCGCATTACGGGCTGAACCCGGCCAAACCAATACAAATTGCGCATGTTAAGCCGAGTGCTCTACCAAACCAAACAGATTGTCAGTCATCGAGATGCCCATTGGACACTGTTGGAAGCCTGTCAACATAAAAAAAAGGGGGTGGACCAAGTAACATCCGCCCAGCGGATCGGCGAGGTATATTGTTATTCTCCTGTGACAGGGGATAACAAGGGGTATTTATATAATATATATATATATATATATATATATATATATATATATATATATATATCCACCACGTGCGCTCTGGCTGGGGCAAAATATTATTTTATATGTTCGCGATATTTATGTCACTCGCCTGCCACGGGGGAGTAATATGTGACATAGTGTGATGGATCGGGATTCTCAATGACACACAGACCTGGACATATCGTGGTGTACATTTTGTTACACAGACTGTCCCTGCCGACTCGTTCATTCCCCGTGAGCGATGTAGGAGCTATTCCGTGGCGCCGTGTGTGACTGACTATAAACAGAAATAGGAAAGACCTCAAGCACACACAATCCACATTGAACCAACAACAGGGCTCCAAGAGGATGAAGGATACCATATATTATAATACAGCCACACCAACCTGACATCCGCCCCTTGTGGAATGGAATCACGTGATCTACGTCTGGATTTCGTACACACTGTACCGTCCGTGACAATCAAATATCCATCTAAGTCACGGGATATTCCGTCACCGACTGAGGGGATCTGGAATGGTTCGTTCCCTCTACCATGTGTTTACAGTCCCACTCCACCAGCCGTATCCAGAAGAGAAGTGGAAGGAAGGAGGAGGAGAGAGAGGAGGAGGTACCGTCTGCAGAGACGTGACAAGAGTGGGAGGAGAGAGGAGGCGGCGTCGTATCCGGGATAGAGGTGTCATGGGTAGGAGCGAGAGGGATCCATGTCCAGGAGAGAGGCGCAGGAGTGGGATGAGGGGAGGAGGCGACGGTTCTGTATCCAGGGAGAAGTGTCAAGCCTCGGAGGGATAGAGGGAGGGGGGAGGGGATTTAATTCGAGGATTCGGGCCTGTCCTCAGGTTTCCTCCACCTCATCCCCCAACAGCTCCTCTCCAGCAGTACTTCAAATCCCTCACCGCCCCCACCTCACGTCTTTTCCCGTCTCCCCCTACTGCCCTGCCCTGCCCTGCCCTTCACGCTCACCCCTCACCCCCCCCCCCCTCCGCCCCCGCCCTTTTCCACCTCCCCCTCAACTCCCTTCCCTCCTCCTCCTCACACCCCATTAGAGCCCCACCGGCTCACCTTTCCACCTGCTGAATAACCTACATATCCCCACCCACCTCCCTCTCAAAAACCTACCCCCCTTCCCCTACCCGCCGCACTTCACCTATATACCCATCGATGCCTCCGCCCCCACCCTTCAGGCCTCGACCCCTCTGCCTGGTCCCACGTCTTTCCTCCCACCCTTACCAGCCCCCCTCCTCTTCTCCCACCCTCCCCCCACCGCCCCCAGGGTCGCACGTGTTGTTGTCGTTGCTGGGGGTCAGTGCCGTCGGGCGACGGTTAGTGACAGCTGGCTCGCGTCCCCCCGGGATCTCGGGGTCCGGGAGGGGACGAGTCGGGAGCGGAACGAATCCATGACGCACTAATTCGTACCCGCGACTTCAATTTGTAGCATTTAAGCCCGGGTCGTACGTATATAATATAAACACGACACACGTATGTATATATATATATATATATATATATATATAGAGAGAGAGAGAGAGAGAGATATACATAGGAACATGGAATCTTGGTGGCCAGCTGGTGGTACGGATGCATGCGTGGTTGGGAGTGGGTGTGTTTGTGTATGGTGGGGGAAGGGGGGTACATTTGGATCTTCTCGCTAGTTGTTGGGATGAAATTACCATCCACCGCTGGGCATTAACGTTGGATGGATTGGTGTTATGATAGTCACCGGGTCAGGGCCTACATAACTCCTGGGACGCTGGTCAAGGCGCATTCATTAAGCGTTAGGATATGCAGAGACAGACTCACGGGTGGGGGTTTGAACCAGCAAGCGGTTGGTTTGCATTCGAGAACGTGACACGCGATGTCGGCTAGAGTGTTGCAAGGCAGACACTATCTGGTGTAGCCCCAACCTTTTGGCGTTGTATCCCAGAGAAGTGAGGCCGGGAGGGAGTCACGACTGGACGACTGTTACAACAGTTCAGTGACGGGACCATAACTGGTGTTGTTTGGTGTTGGATCGGGCATATATTCATTGTTGGAATAAATGCCCTTGACTTGACCTACTTTCAATCACTAACTATATCATAGCAGAGGGGTTAGGGTGGGGGTAAAGGGTATGTCAGGGAATGCCTGGGGGTAAAAGATATGTCAGGGAATGCCTGGGGGTAACGTTCCCGGGTTCTGCACGTGTCGATAGCTGCCTTGGGAACACGCTGTGGGATTACAGGCCAAGTGCCCCCCCCCCTACCCGCCACCCCATCCCCCTACCCAGCCAGCCCTGTCCTCCCTTCACCGAGCGTTTCTCCATTAAAAACTTAACGCGGGACTGAAAATAACGGTGAGAATGTTTTTTCGGAGACCGCAAAGCCAGAAAGTGTTAACTATTGCGTATTCTGGCTATAATAAACAACTTTAATAGTGGATTGAGAAAAACAAAAAAACAAAAAAAATCTCAGGGTCACATGAAAATGGGTCCCGAATTAGATTAGAGCCAGAGAAGCAGATTCATTTACCACACACCTACTTGTAAACCCGTCTTCGATGTCTAAACAGGAAACGCGTGTTTCGCCAAAGCGTGGCCTATGGAGTGCCAAAACAGGAAAACGAAAGTGGAGATGTAAAAAAAAAAACGTATCCCAGAATACTCGACGGATAACGGGACACAAGACAAAATTATCAGTGTCGCACGTCGATTTTTCGCGACGCGCCGTGTTGCTTTTTGGCAAAGTTTAGCTCCTTTTTTTTTTGCAATCCTCAGTGTCGGAATTTAGGGGTCAATGTCGAATGTCGATTTTTCAAACATGCTTGTGTCGCGTGTCGCCATTTACCCCTTGCCGACCCCTAGTGCGATTAGCTGTGCGGGGTCTGCAAGGCTGCTACTACCGACACTTTAAACTTTGTTAAACGAGGATGTTATACGTAACGGTCGGGTGTAAAAGTGTTTTTGCTGCAGACCCTCCAAAGGCGATTTTGCGAGCAGCTGCATGTTCCATCTTTCTTTCGCGTTGCGTTGTAAATGGTTCTTGTCGCCACGACAAAACTTCTAGCTATAATGACGGCCAGCTCGATCAGTACAACAGACTGATATATATAATATGTAATTACCCATGGTCTTGGAGAGAGAGAGAGATGGGGTAGGGGGCCAGAGGAGGACAAAGAGCCAGAATCGCCAGTGAAATAGCTGATATATCAATCAATCAAACAAATATGTTTGTCAGGTTTACAACTCTCTGCACCTACTCCCACCACCCCCCCCCCCCCCTCATGTTGGGTATGTGTTGAAACCTGAAGTTATACAGATCCGTGAGTCACCAGAATATACAGAATCGTGTTCTTAATCAAATCATAGATGATAACCTCATAGTGGAATCGCTCCTGTTCAGAGGCTAACGACCTCTTACAGAACGATAAATGTCATATTGTCAAAATACATTAAAGAGAACACCGTTGATTTCAATATTGCCATTCGCTGGTGGCGATATATATGTGTGTGTGGGTGTGTGTGATTCAGTTATCTCGGTTACTCATCGACGTTCCCTCGACATTATGGTTTCAATTCATCAAGATAATTCCCCGAAGCAATCATCGAGAGCGATATCGCACATCTGGCCATTGCAGCGACGCTGAATGAAATACGACGTCGCGAGATTGACTTAATTTCCAGTGTACCTCCCTTCCCAGCGGGTGGGTGGGAGGGAGGGAGGGAGGGACGAAGGGTGATTTTGACAGTCGGCGGTTCCCTCAAACAGACGGAGTTCTCTAGTCGGAGGCTGGCACCACCGCGCTGTGTCGGGGAACAGGGGAGGGGGGAAGGGGCTGTCGGTCGGTCTGACAGCTGACACTCGTTTAACGGCTTAAAGCCGGGTCGTGACAAACGGTGGCGGGGGCTGTCACGGTATATTTTTCTCCTTGGTGATATTTAATACAGAGACCCGCTGTGACACAACGACGTTGACCTTTGACCCCCACGTGGCCCCCAAGTGATTACGTCTGTTGACCGGGACTGTTTGGGATTGAGAACTCTGTCGACAAGGGGGCCACCCACTGACTGATAAGGATCCAGAAAACCTGGGGTGAATTGGGCGAGCTCGGTGCCTGGGATGTCGAGGAGGGGCGGGAAGGAGTGGCGCGACTGATTGGGGTGGGTGGGGGTGGGGGGAGTGCACTGCCTGGGAGCGATAAGATAGTGTCACCCATCAAGGGAGTGGTAAAAATAAAAATCCAGTCTTCGCTGTGTCACAAGGTACCGGTTATGAGAGGCCGCCATGTGGTACTGTAACAGTAATGTGTGATCACGTTATAAACAAACGAGTCGCGGTTAAAACTATTATTGCTATCAAAGTCAATGCAAATAATATAGAGGTTACAGGGCAATATCCAGGCGTCAGCATTAAATCACGTGCTTACTCATTATTTTGGGGAAAAGTTCATAAGCGATAATAATAATGTAGGAAATAACCTTTTTTTAAATTTGTCACTGCTTGGATACGCACCTGGTTTAGTAGAAGATTGGTTGTATATTCAGGACGCTTTAACCACTTCTGGTTATATCGCGTCAATGCGAGAAGGAAAGGAGAGTGAAGCCATGTTCTTGGGGGTAACCCCCTACTCTTTGCGAAGAAGGACATGGGATCCTTATCCTGCGACCACACAGACATGACCACAGCGGGGCTCGAACCACTGGTCCACTTGCCGTCAGACTCTCGGGGGGCCAGAGCGCTGAATGCCAGCGCTCCAACTCACTGAGCTACCGGGGCGGCGCCGGCACCTCTTGGTTTAGTAGAAAATAAAGCGACGACTGGGCTTTCGATCCATATTGCCTGAGCATATCACAGGATTATGCACTTCCCGGATTAAAGGCCACGTACCACACACTTTGTAACGAATATCATCGGTGCTATTTATGAGAGAATATGACACACAAAAATAGGGAGGTGAGAAATATTCAGAATAAAAAAAAACGATTAAAAAAATAATGTCTGGAGTAGGTTAGTGTTTTTTGTGGGCGTATCCTCTTATCTTCTGTCTCCCGGTCCGCGTTCCCGCCATGCAGCGCGCGACGCCACGGCTAGATACGACAAGGTCACCTTGGGTCAAAGGCGGCCGTCGTCAGAGTGGAGTGGAGTGAAGTGGGTAGATGTATTGTGTGGTGAGGACAATTGAGGGAGAAGTAGCTGGTGAGGGTGGGGGTGAGAGATATTTTTACGATCGAGACTGTTTCTTGTCGTTAGGAATATCTTATACGTCTTTATAATGACGCATATCAGCCTCAAGTGACCCCTAAACCCTGCCAGATAACCGTGTCATGACAATTAAAGCACTTTTTAATGGGTTCCAGCACCGTGATGGAGACACCCATGTCATCGTCCTGACGCTGACACTTCCATCATGGTCTATGTGGTCTCGGGCCAATGCGGAGGACTGTCCAGCATACCGTCATGAAACAGGATAGGACAAAAGTAGGAATAGAAATATAAAAAATGTAGGAGAAAAGTAGGAATGGACATATAGAAAAAGTAGGACAAAAGTAGGAATGAAAATATAGAAAAAGTAGGACAAAAATAAGACAAAAGTAGGAAAATAGAAGCAAACAGTGGGTCAAAAGTAGGAAAATAGAAGCACAAAGTAGACTCAAACAGCATATGTAGCAACATAATTCCGGAGAAACAAATTACAAAAAGTGATATTGTTGAGAAAAATACTTTTAAAATTTTGAAACATCTTATACGCTGGTCAGCTGTACCTGTATTTTCGTTATAAGAACTTGACAGAGGCAAGTGTTGATTTTAAATATATATTATGACACAAAAACAAAACGCCTGCTACAATCGACTTTTGTAAGAATACGAGTGATATGCACACTTTTACAGCAATTCACATTGTGGCCTGGTAAAAAAAGACCAATAAATAGGAAAAAAATAATATTTTGAAGAAAATGTAAGAATAATAGGATGGAGACAAAAAAAGTAGGATCGCTGGACAGCCTGTTAGTTCAATTATGTGCATATCGGTGAAAACGGTGACACACGCTCAGCACGGGAATAATGACACCCCGTGAGATGACGCACAAGAAATAAGAATTCCCTCGGACCTGACGAGTTCAACAATGACAAGTTGGAGGAATGATCTCAATGAGATAATAACACACAGACGACACACAGAGACGCCCTCAGATATGACATACGTGAGGGTTGACACCTTTTGTGTGATTGTCTTCGCAGTCATCGACTGTTAGGCGAAGTAAATTTTCTGGAGAATGAAAAGGGGAGGGAGATGAAGGAGGAGAGGGCAGTGAGGGGAGCCCGGAAGGGGGGATGGGGAAGGAGAGGGGGAGGAAGGAGAGCGCAGGAGGGGGAAAGGGAGTGGGGAGGGTTTTTATGGTGCAAGTAAGCGGTATGTGAACGTGCCGACATAGTCGGAACGATGGATAAACTTCTTTGTCATTCTTGCAAACAAAAAATATTCCCAAGTCAAGAGTAACAGTATACAAACATTGTCCTTTTCCTCTGCAACGCAAATAGTTTTAACACAGTGTCATTTATCTCAGCTGGGGAAAGGGTGTTGGCAGGAATGTATCAGTGCATGGTGTCAATATAACTTTTATATTAATTTACTTGGCTCAATATTTACATCGCGTGTCGCCCTCTCTGTGAAATGTGCATTCTACTGCACTGAAGCTATCTTTTTATTGAAGAAATGTTATTATCAAAACCTCAGAAGGGAGATCATATTGCAGTGCGACCCTGGTTTATATTCTGAGCCTCCATATGAGCGGGGAGGGGCTGACTGTTTACGTCGGGTGTCTCCCTCTCTGTGAAAGGTGATCTACTGCACGGATGTATATCTTTCATCTCTCTGTGAAAGGTGATCTACTGCACGGATGTATATCTTTCATCTCTCTGTGAAAGGTGATCTACTGCACGGATGTATATCTTTCATCTCTCTGTGAAAGGTGATCTACTGCACGGATGTATATCTTCCATCTCTCTGTGAAAGGTGATCTACTGCACGGATGTATATCTTCCATCTCTCTGTGAAAGGTGATCTACTGCACGGATGTATATCTTCCATCTCTCTGTGAAAGGTGATCTACTGCACGGATGTATATCTTCCATCTCTCTGTGAAAGGTGATCTACTGCACGGATGTATATCTTCCATCTCTCTGTGAAAGGTGATCTACTGCACGGATGTATATCTTCCATCTCTCTGTGAAAGGTGATCTACTGCACGGATGTATATCTTCCATCTCTCTGTGAAAGGTGATCTACTGCACGGATGTATATCTTCCATCTCTCTGTGAAAGGTGATCTACTGCACGGATGTATATCTTCCATCTCTCTGTGAAAGGTGATCCACTGCACGGATGTATATCTTCCATCTCTCTGTGAAAGGTGATCTACTGCACGGATGTATATCTTCCATCTCTCTGTGAAAGGTGATCTACTGCACGGATGTATATCTTCCATCTCTCTGTGAAAGGTGATCTACTGCACGGATGTATATCTTCCATCTCTCTGTGAAAGGTGATCTACTGCACGGATGTATATCTTTCATCTCTCTGTGAAAGGTGATCTACTGCACGGATGTATATCTTTCATCTCTCTGTGAAAGGTGATCTACTGCACGGATGTATATCTTCCATCTCTCTGTGAAAGGTGATCTACTGCACGGATGTATATCTTCCATCTCTCTGTGAAAGGTGATCTACTGCACGGATGTATATCTTCCATCTCTCTGTGAAAGGTGATCTACTGCACGGATGTATATCTTCCATCTCTCTGTGAAAGGTGATCTACTGCACGGATGTATATCTTCCATCTCTCTGTGAAAGGTGATCTACTGCACGGATGTATATCTTTCATCTCTCTGTGAAAGGTGATCTACTGCACGGATGTATATCTTCCATCTCTCTGTGAAAGGTGATCTACTGCACGGATGTATATCTTTCATCTCTCTGTGAAAGGTGATCTACTGCACGGATGTATATCTTCCATCTCTCTGTGAAAGGGGATCTACTGCACGGATGTATATCTTCCATCTCTCTGTGAAAGGTGATCTACTGCACGGATGTATATCTTTCATCTCTCTGTGAAAGGTGATCTACTGCACGGATGTATATCTTTCCTCTCTCTGTGAAAGGTGATCCACTGCACGGATGTATATCTTTCATCTCTCTGTGAAAGGTGATCTACTGCACGGATGTATATCTTTCATCTCTCTGTGAAAGGTGATCTACTGCACGGATGTATATCTTCCATCTCTCTGTGAAAGGTGATCTACTGCACGGATGTATATCTTCCATCTCTCTGTGAAAGGTGATCTACTGCACGGATGTATATCTTCCATAAATCTGATTTCATCATTATCAACATGGATATCATCGAGTGAATGATACTGTTTTTATATGTTATGCTTGGGCCTCGATATGGGCTGAACGATGGTGGAACGGAGAGAGAAAACCGAACCAAGTTTCAGGTTTTCTCGTGTTGTTGTGGACCTAAGGCGTTGCATTGCGCCATCGCCCCTTTTTTTGACCCATATTGTAAGTATTCCCATAGCTTTCTCACCTGGTGACATTGTCACCTTATGCCAGTGACATTGTCACCCTATGCCAGTATCTCATATGATGCCATTGTCGCATGGTGTCAATCTTGCTTGATGTCATTCCGATTCTTGCATCAGCAGATAACGAAACGACAGCGTCGCAGTGTGCCTTTCCCATTTGATGCCATTGTCGCATGGTGCCATTCGCTTCTGATGTCATGTTGACTCTGAGTTTATGCCACTCTCGCCTGATGCTATTGTAATGTGATGCCATTTTGGCTGGGCATCACTCCGGATCCAACACACGTGACACGTGCAGAGTGTATGTATAATTATATGTAATGTTTATGTATGACGGATACATCCGGGTTATAATCTCCATGAAAAAAAGGGTTAATCGTTCAACAAAGCTCTGACTATTAACTTGAACGGCTCACCAGCTCGGATACGGCAATCATCGTGCACTGTTATGACATTCACTGACACATAATTCACTCCCCCCTGGCAGTCAATGGAGATAAATCGCCATAAAACGACCGGGCAGTTTTTCCATGTGATACTAGTCCACAAAACAAAAAAACGTTCATGATCCAGTTGACCTGGAACCACATTCCGCCGTCATGGAATGGCAAAACGTGCCACCGTGAGAACCGCAGGGGGTCAGAGAGACCGTGTTGGAGGAGCTGTGGGGGGGGGGGGGTGGGGCAGAGAGACCTGGTCGGGACGGGGGTCAGAGACACCTGGGAGGGGGGAGGGGTCAGAAAGACCTGGGAGGAGGGCGGGGGGGTAAGAGAGACCTGTGAGGGGGAAGGGGGGGGGGGGGAGACACACCTGGTCGGGGGAAGGGGGTCAGAGAGACCTGGTCAGGAAGGGGGGGGGGGGTCAGACAGACCTGGTCAGGGGGGGGGGGGTGTAAGAACCTACGAGAGGCCCATCAATAGCCGTTACGACAATGACATATATTGTCGCATGGGACGACACAACCCTGGCCGCAGCTGGAGACTTATTAACTATCCACTGAACGACGATGACGGTTTTGGGTATCCGATACGACACGACAGATACGACGATGACGGTTTTGGGTATCCGATACGACACGACAGATACGACGATGACGGTTTTGGGTATCCGATACGACACGACAGATACGACGATGACGGTTTTGGGTATCCGATACGACACGACAGATACAACGATAATATTCGGTTCTATATCGTGTCACCAGGAGACGAATCGTACCCACAGAGATGAGGTATCTATCCATGGTTGTGTCAGTGGACAGACCCTTGGAGTAACCAGTGAACCCCTCTAGTCGGACTGCTGGTTGGTTGTATATTCAGGACGCTTTAACCACTGTTGGTCATTAAAATATCGCGTCAATGGGAGAAGGAAGGGATAGTGTCAGAGCCATGTGCCCGGGGGTAACCCCCTACCTTTTGCGAAGAAGGACATGGGATCTTCATCCTGCGACCACACGATATGGCCACATCGGGGTTCGAACGACCGATCCACGTGTCGTTAGGCTCTCAGGTGGCCAGAGCACCCAAGGCGAGCGCTCTAACCCACTGAGCTATCGGGCCGGTCCCCATACATCCGCCGGGGCGACAGGGTAGGGACTTATCATCATTATCTCCCCCTCTGAGTACCCCCCCCCCCATTCATCTCCTCACCCTTCCCCCACCGACCACCACAGACGCATGCTGAGACACGGGCACATTAAATCAATGCAGAGTTTTATAACTTAGTTGGACGGGATTTTTTTTACCATTGTAGGGTATCGTAGCCAGCGAATCGCCGTAAATTAACTTCTAAAGATAAATTAGAGGACAGGGTGAACGCCGTGAGTTGTAAAGTAGCGTACTGCACTGAGACTGCACTGAGACCACAAGTTGTGGGTTCACACCCCATATCTACACCAGTATCTGAGGCAGTTTGGTACGTTCGCCTCATTGTTAGATGGGTTCCTTGGCCCATGCGTACACAATACGCCTTATCGTGAATCATCCATCCAGATTGATCAGAGTCAAACTCTTTAATCCCTGTAGGTCATGTCGCAAATGTCAAGGGTAAGGGTCAAGTGGAGGGGAGCCATGTCTCCCGGGGGGATATAAAGTATTTCCTTTGCTCATACTTGACATGCGGCATATGTGTAGCCCTGTAGCCCCACCGCCGGCCATTTTACAGGGCTAGCACAGGTGGGGCTCAAAATACGCACCGGCCGCTTGGGCTGGGCTATCAGACAGAGCGCACTGGACAATGATAGCCGAACACGCTATATAATATACCTCCATCCATCGAGAAGAGATAGACCCAGGGGCGTAGGCGGGGCCTGTTATGACCTTTAATCATTGCATGTCCAGGCAGCCGCCCAGTGACGACATCGCGCCTCCCTCCACGCCAACCCCCGAGGGCAGCTATAGCGGGCGTCAATCACACGTTGACTCACCGTGGAGCTGCTGCTGCAATTGACATCGCCTACCACCATCAAGCACCTGTCCTGGACTGATCGCTCCAGGTACGGCTCCCCCAGGGGGGGGGGGGGGTCCAGGGTCGGTCAGCTGACCACGTGGGTCACGTTGGTCCAGTGATGAGGTTATATGTCTGTGAGACATGGAGACGGCCGTGTGTCGTGGTCGTAGAAGACCTTGTGGCAAGGCAATGAAGGAATGTTGGTGTTTTAGGCCACTTTTTTTGTGCACATACAGGCTAAATTGGGCCAAGGAACCTCCCGAGACGATGAAGGATGAAGGAATGAAACATGCCCCAGATTAGGTGCCCGAGCCCGGATTCGAACCCAGGACCTATTGATCTGCGGTCTAGTGCGCTAACCACTACACCAGGGAGGCCCCCGCAAGGCAATGACGAATGACCTCAAACACATTATGATAGAACATGGTGCCTAAAGGCGATCGACTGATTTGGTCCATATATATTTACGACCGAGTCTTGTAACGGGAGCTCGCGGCTGAGAGAAGACTTAGGATGGGTCATTCATAAAGTGTGGCTGGTGTAGCCGATGGCAAAAACTACCATCGGGGTGTCATTTTTGTATTTTTCCGGGAATGAGGTGCGACAAAGACATTCCATCGCCGAGCGCTGAGCAGCGCGTGCGACTTGCTTAAGGCGGGGCACAGTGTCAGGGCAAGCCATGGTTGGTTGGTTGGTTGGTTATTCAGGACGCTTTAACCACTTTTGGTCATATCGCGTCAATGGGAGAAGGAAGGGAGAGTGGAGCCATGCCTCCGGGGGTACCCCCCTACCCTTTACGAAGAAAGACATGGGATCTTTATACTGCGACCACACAGACATGGCCACAGCGGGGCTCGAACCATCGATCCACGCGCCGTTAGGGTTCTCAGGTGACCAGAGCACTCAATGCGAGCGCTCTAGCCCACTGAGCTATCGCGCCGGCCCCGGGCGAGCCATAGTGTCTGTATTTTAGTTTAGTCTACAGTCTGCAGATAAAGGCTGAAGGTGTGGTACTGTACCATGGCGAGCCAGGCCATGACCTCTGTGCCTGTAGAGCTGAAGAAGCATGTTCCTGTTCCAAAAGGCCATGATGTCATGTGGATTGCTGGTGTGGCGTTGTACTATAGCCGAAGAAGGTGTCTTTACCATGGCAGAAGAACGTGTCTTTACCATGGCCATGGAGGCAGGCAGATGGTTCGAGCAACGACCAGGGCCCGTAAGTTCGAAACGCCAAGGGCAAAATATTTCGCTCTAGAATAGGACATTAGCATGGAGCGGGGGGGAAATATTTGGCCCCCGCGGTTTCGAACTTACGGGCCCAGGTGATACCTTACCATGGTGGATGTGACATGTAAACTTAGCTAACCAT